>MCJB01052063.1:35416-60628 GCA_002018475.1 Nicotiana obtusifolia | reverse complement strand
TTTTTCCATAAGCGACTAAAGTTGGTCGCTTATAGAAAAATACAGAAAATTAAAATACTACATAAGCGACCAACTTTGGTCGCTTATGTAGTATTTTAATTTTCTGTATTTTTCTATAAGCGACCAAAGTTGGTCGCTATTTTGCTGATTTTAATTTTCTGAATTTTTCAGTTTGCGACAAAAGTTGGTCGCTAAATTGGCGACCAACTTTGGTCGCTATCCATTATTGACCACCTGAATACTGACCAGACCATTGTGGTCGCTTTTTGGTCGCTTTTTGGCTGATAGGGACCAACTTTGATCGCTTTTTTCGGTCGCTTTTTACCTGATTCTTAGTAGTTTTCATGGGGAAATTCCAGAAGCTTACTCTCACATTGAAAGTTTATTGTGGTTGGGTTTACAGGTAACTCACTTACCGGAAAAATACCAAAGAGTTTGGCTTTGCTTCCAAATTTTGAAGAACTAATTAGGTTGGGTTATTTTAGTAGTTATGAAGGTGGAATTCCACCTGAGTTTGGTTCTATCGGTACCCTTAAGCTGCAAAGATTCTTTAAGTCTGTTAACTAACCTATATATTGCACTTCTGTGCCCCAAGTCATGGTCCATGTCCCTTTTCCCTCTTCCGAGAGGAAAATTATAAAAAGAATCAGAGAAAACATAAATAGCAGACTGTGAAAATATTTCTTTCATTATTCATTGCTTTCCAATAACTCTTTGCTATTGTTCTGGCGAATGATACTTGTCATAGTTTTTTTGATATTACAAAATAGTCTCATTCTTGGTGCTATCATGTTTAAGATCTTTATTTGTGCAATAAATTTAAGTGGTTCAGATGAGGCAAGTCTTGCAAGTCCTATGGATGACATCATGGTAAGTATACTCCACTTAATTCATGTAAAAGTAAATTTCTTGTCGCTCTTCTATTACTTGTTCTATTATCGACTTATCCTTATATATGTTCATCCTTTGTACTGCAATAAAATGGATTATTTGTCTCTCCTCTCCTTCCTTTTTGACTTCTTATTTGGCTGCCTAAAGTTATTATGGATATCGTGATAAGTAATATTCATAAAATAATATTACTAAATAAATTTTTAATACATTTTAGCCTTACTTCTTTCATTTTCCTTTAGATATTTCCACTGGAACATAAAAATTTCAGTTTTATATAAAGTACAAAAAATATTTTTTACTTTCAGAACTCTACAACTTCATTTATGTACAACTACCTTTATGTGATAGGATCTTGTGACTAATAGTAATTACTCAACAAGAAAAACAACCTAAAGAAAAAAGGAATGAATTACATGTATTGGCAAGCCATAGATGCTTAAATTGGGAGAGATACTGACAATGAAGCATTATCTGTTAAGCTGAAAATGTTAAGATAAAGAAGATCCAATTTAAATTCTACGAACAGTACAAAGTGTTTGTCCAATTTGGATAATGGTGTTACCTTTCTTCATTTTTGTATTTTAAATAGTGTGTGTTACCTTTCTATTGTTAGCAATGTACATGTTAGTATATGTTTAGTTGGTTGCATCTCTGTCCTTGCACTTCATTTAAGGAGTATCTGAAATATTTTCTAATCAATTTTTATCGTAGAACTTATGTTATAATGTTCTTTTAGCTGAATATTTCTACCCCTACTATACTGTCGTCTAATGTAAATAGGCCTTTGTGGTTTCCTCTATTTTAAATCAAAGTCTAATTACATTTACTTTTTTTGTAGGATGATGAAGCGTAAACCAACGCTACTTGCAATCTGCTTCATGTACCGCACAAGCTGGAAGATTTGTCTTTTGGGTTCTATTAGATTAGAATTTACTGACCTAGGACATATGATGCTTTTATACTTTTGTAAGTAAAAACGTTTGGAAGTGTTAGCTTTTAGAAGGGTGTAAGTATCTAGTACAACAACTTATGTATTGACCTTTCGCATATATATAAAATTTAGTAATTTATATAGATTTGTTAAAAATCTAAAAGCATATAGGAATTATGTATATAGCAACAATTCATAAGTTGTTGCTAAAATAAATTCACGAATAATTGTTGCTAAAATAAATTCACGAAGCTCATATGCAACAATTAATGTTGTTGACACAAAGTAACTTATTGCCACAATAACGCTTGTTGCTAAAATTCTTGATAACATATTAACTAATATTCCTACCATTTTTTTTCTGCAACAACTTATATTGTTGGAAAAAAGATTGATTTGTCGCAACAATTATTATTGTTGCTGATTATTTTTATAAACTACAATTATTCGCCTTTATAACAACAAAATATAATTTATTGCAACAACAATTTGGTGCTATAATTTAGCTTTTTGGCAACAACATCAGTTCTTGTTGCATAGATTTTTCGCATCGGACTTTGCTGCAACAACGTGCAACAACTTATTTTTTGTTGCGAAAAAACGACAACCAATATATTACAACAAAATATGTTGTTGCAAATTTCGTGCTTTCTTGTAGTGCTATTATGGCATGAAAACCTAACCAGCTCCTCTTTTTTCTTTGTTTTATTTTCTTTCCTTTATTTATTTATTCAAATTATTTATTTTGCTTTAGGTATTTGATATTTGAAACTCATTAATTCCAATAATCCAAATTCATGTCAAGTAAGCACAGGCGGATCCATGATTTCAAGATGATGGGTGTACTATTGTGAAAAGGTGAATCTAGAATTTATATTTGATGGGTTTAACTTTAGTCTCTTACCATGAATTCACTATACTTTTGAAATAGAAAATGGTCAAAACTGCCCCTAACCTATTCGCTTGGTTTAAAAATACCCTTCATCCACCTATTTTGTAAAAACTGCCCTCACCGTTAAAAATCTGGTTCATTCATACTCTTAGTTCTGACGGGCCTTTGCTGAATAATTTTTTTTTTTGTATATATGACGTGTTAATTGCTTATTTGTCAAAATTAAAAATTCCACTCTAACCCAGATCTGATCCGTAAATAAGCCACCCACGATCCATCTTAGTCGTTCCAACCTGTTAAACCTTTTTTAGTCCCTCAAACACCTGATTCCATACCTGACTCATGATCCAATCGTTATTTTCGTTTCATTTGTCAAAATTTTATTTTTTTTACTAATTTATTATTTGGTACCCTATCCCTTTCCCTGTTCATCTTTCCGAACTTAATCACCGCCAACAGTTTCCCAACCAAATCACTGCCCTCGAACTGTGAAGCTAACTTGTTCACATAATTTCAATTAACTCCAAAAAAAAAATTACATGGTGGCACAACTGATATAACTTTGGCAGAAATATAACTTATTAAACCATAAAATCTTAAAATGAACCATTAATTTAATTCCAAAGAATACCAGATTTCACTAAAGAAAATTGATTTAACAAAAAAATATTAATTTAAAAATTAAATTAAGGCTGAAAATCTGAGTGGGAGAGTAAGATATGTGGGTGTTGAAGGGTGAAGATTTTAAAGTTGAAGCCGACGGTGGTCCTCAATCGCCGATGGCGAGTTATTGTACTTTGGCCATGGAGGAGGATGATTAGAAAAAATGTAGAGTGGGAGGGTGGTGATGAAAGAGGAGAAGTTGAGAGGTGAAGTTATGGCATTTGAAAAAGCGGGTCATGGGTTGAGTATGAATATTTTGGATCATGGAGTGGGCTAATAGGGTATGGGATGAGATTTTAATTTAAGCCATTAGGAAATTGACACATAACAAGTAATAAAAAATTATCTTAATCAAAATAGGGTCCGGAAAGTTGATGTTAGGGGCAATTTTTACAAAATAGGTGGACGAAGAGTACTTTTAAACCTAAGTGAATAGGCTAGGGGCAGTTTTAGCTCTTTTCTGTTTTTAAAATTATAGATTCAAAACTATATTCTTTTTGAAATTTTAGTGATTTTCACATATATATCTATAAGTGCCAAAAACAAGACCGTCCGAAGTGGGATTTGAACCACTAATTTCACGTATAGATGTGCACCCAATTATTATTACACCATAGGAGTCTTTAAGTATAGTTACACACACATATATTTAAGTAATTTTAAAGAAATATTAGTAACATTGGTATATATGATTTAAAGAAAGGAATAGGGATTCACGTGAATATCCCTTAAGCTAGATACACCCCTTCAAGTAAGCATGGTAACAGCATAAAAAAACATTCTTTACCAAAAGATTTTATATTTCAATTATTGGAACCTGAGACATCTGATTAATGATGGAGAAATTTCGACTATGTCACCACAACTCTGGATGGTGTGAGCACGTGATTTTTGCCTTACCCAAAATACTCCTATAAAAAATCAAAAAATATTTGTTAATTGATTGTTGGCCATTTTTGGAATTCTATTAGATTTTAATCACTCATATCTAATTATTAATTAATTAATTAATGAAAATACCAAAAAATATCATGCATTGCATTTTAGGATTTATTTTACATTTTTTAGGATTGAAGTGGTAATTAATTATTTTACATAATTGAAAACCATAAAAATGAGTCATTTTATAATTTAATCTTTAATTCTTAGGTTCAAAGGTTATTTTAATAAATAGATAATTTAGAACAATTTTGCATTTTAGGTGAATTAAGATCTTTAGTTACATAGTTTCTTAGCTTTAGAAATTAAATTAATAAAAGGGAATTGAAATAAGGACTAAAATCGGACTGGGCCAAGGTTAATTAAACCTGGCCCAATTGCCCAATTGCCCAACACCCACCGGCCCAATACTCCCCCTTTTTTGAAAACTAAAACCCATCTGATAAACCAAACCCCCCTCACTAACCCTAACCTAACCTTTCCTCACCCTTTTTCCGCCGCTGCTACTCCACTGCCACCCATTTCCGTCGCCAAACTCGCCCAAAATCGGACGAGTTGAAACCCCAACTTGTCCGTGGTCCCCTCCCCTTCTGCCTCACGTACTAGCTCTAACAAACCCTGACGAAAACACGTACACTCGAGGGTTTTGGCACCATTTGGGACCACATTCGGTTCAAATGGAGGCCGTAGATCAATTCCCAATTGATCCTCGCCTTCCATTTGTCCCGGATTCGGTTTGAAAAAGTGATTTTCGGACAGAGGTAAGGGTTTTAGATTTTTCTGATTTTTGTTTTATTTTTCGGGGTTTTTGGGGAAAAGGGTGTTTGGGGGGGTTCTTCTATAAATAGCTCGGTTTCTTCTTTGTTGTGAAAACAAAAAAATTTCGAAAAAGAGGTTTTAAGAACAAAGAATTTGAAATCTTTAAAGAAAGAGAGTAAAAACGGAGAGAGTTGAGGTCTGAAAATCGGAAAGGAAAAAAAAAACAGTAAGAGAGGAGGAGGGAATTAGCTAAGAAAAAAAACAGAGGCGTGAAAGAGTCGAAACAGGGGTCGGGGTCGCGCCATTGCTGCTGCTGTGTTCATTTGATATTGCGTCGACGAGATTGTTTAGTTGTCCAGTTTGCATAGGTGAGTTCAGATGCTTCCTGTAATTCCAATTTGGTTAGATTCGAATGAACGAGCTATTAAATGTCTGCGGATTTAATTTCTTGTACTTTCAATTTGATCTTCATTCCATTGAATTGGTTGAATTCTTGTCGATTATCATGAATATGTCAATTTAAATGACTTCGCAGTTTATATTGTTGTCTATCCGAAAAATCTATTTCAGATTGTAATTTCTTGTTTGAAATAATTGTGAATTGGTTTACATACCGTGAACAACTCTTGTTTTACATAGTAGTAAGATTATGTCTCGTTCCTGTTCATATTTGATTACTGCTGTGTTCATTTGTTGCGGCTCCGACAAATCGTTTAGTTATTCAATTCGCATAGTGTTGCTGCTGTTAGCTGGTCGTTTGCTTCGTCAAAGGCGTTTGTTTGTTTGCTTCAATAGATAGAACCAGTAGCTTGTTTGGTTGTCTTTTAAGTGAGCATACTGCTGAACTAAGGGAATACCCACCACAGTTCCATTAAGTAAAATCTTCATTGTGATTAATATTGTTGTATTGTGATATATTTAAGCTTTGGTTGATGGTTTAAGAACATTCCTTGTAGCTTTATTTTCTTTTATCCCTTTGCTTGCGTCAGTCCATCAATATATATCTTTTCCTCTCGTTCCTAAAGGTATTGAAAATGTTTTCTTTTAGCTATTTGGTCAATTACAGTAAACTAATATCACTGCTGACTTATTTCTTTATCAAGATTTGTGTGCACATTTGGGTGTTTAACTTTTGAATTGGCATATTTTCTTTATGATGCAACCTACTTTTGTAAGTTGAGCAAAAGTAGAGAAAGATCTGCCAATTGAAGTCATTTTATCAAAACCAGTAATGTAGCTAAATTCACCCTAATTACTACTTCTTTTCCATAAAATCAACTGGCCATTCTATATAAATAAGGATTTATGAATAACCATTTGTTTAAACCAAAAATTAATAATTTTGACTCTCTAGAGGGATGTCGTTGTAACTCTGAACTTTAAATTGCTTTAAGAGTTGACCTACACTCATGGAGAAGCACATTGTTGCTGTTAGGCTAGCTGTCATAACTTGAAATCATTGGCTTCATCCTTGAATGGTTTATATTAGGAAATTCGTTAAAGGTCTAAATTAAAAGTTGGATTTTATAAGCATACCCAACGCCTGATGTATAGTGAACATGAATTCTCCAAATTAGTAGAGGCGAGCTATACAACTAGTAACGATCACTCATGACCCTCTTAATTAATAAAAGTGTAATGTTAGTGAAAAATAAGGCTCGATTCTTTAAGTTTTAATAATTGGATCTTAAGCATAGTTAATTACGTTGTCACCATGGGTACGGTTTCCCGTGACATAGTGACAGTGTTAACTTCGGGGGTGCCTTTTAGGTGACCCGATTTAAACAATTTTAAATAATAAAAGATTTAAGATTAAATAAAGGCGTGCCATATAATTAATAATCCTGAATGGCCCTCTAATTGATTAGACATAAGATTAATATAAATAAGCTTTCAATGTAGTAAACTTAAGAAGCTTGAATTAAACATGATTAATTACTTTGTCGCTATGGGTACGGTTTCCGTGACATAGTGATAATGTCAACCTTCGGGGGTGCCTTTTAGGTGGCCCGATTTAAACAAATTTGAATAATAAAAGCATTAAAATTAATTTGAGGTGTGCCATATCAAATAAATATACAAACATATGGCCCTCACTAATTAAATAGTTAGAAAACTGAGGCGTGCCATTTAGCGAATTTCATGGCCCTCGACAAGTTAAAAACACGTAGTTGCTTTAGGCACACGATTCTAATATTTAAATTTCTTAAATTCGGGTGCGCATTCATGCGACCCAAATCCAAAATCCCGGTGTTTAATAAAAGGTGTTACAAATTACGGGTGCATTTATGTGACGTGATTTGTGACATATTTTGATTAACATCGCAATTTTCCAAATAATTTAAAAGCAGAAAAGCGGAATTAAGTAAAATGCACCATAGGTTAATAACAGGTATTAAAATTAGATAATAAGCCAATTATAACAATTAAGCGACCGTGCTAGAACCACGGAATCCGAGGGTGCCTAACACCTTCCCTCGGGTTAACAGAATTCCTTACTTAGAATTTCTGGTTCGCAGACTTCAAAAAGAAAGTCGAAATTTTCCTCGATCTGGGATAAAATAAATCGGTGACTTGGGACACCAATTAAAATATTCCAAGTGGCGACTCTAAAAATAAATAAATAAATAATCCCAGTTCGAATAATGTCACTTTAATTGGAAAAACTCTTTTTATATATTTCCTCTCCGGGGAATGTACGAAAAGGGGTGTGACAGTGTTAGGAGACACAGACACTTAAATTATCAGACTGAAAACAAGGAGTCCATCCGCCACGAATCCGTAAGGATTCCCGACAACCGATGAATCAAGCCCCTATAATGTAGTCTATATAAACACTATTATGGGTGTTAGGAGACACATACACTTAAATTATCAAAAAAATAAGGGGTCCATCCGCCACGAATCCGTAAGGATCTCCGATAACCGATGAATCGAGCCCCTATAATGTAGTCTATATAAACACTATTATAGGTGTTAGGAGACTCATACACTTAAATTATCAGACTGAAAATAAGGAGTCCATTCGCCACGAATCCGTAAGGATTTCTGAAAACCGATGAATCAAGCCCCTATAATGTAGTCTATATAAACACTATTATGGGTGTTAGGAGACACATACACTTAAATTATTAGACTGAAAATAAGGAATCCATCCGCCACGAATCCATAAGGATTCCCGATAACCGATGAATGGAGCCAGGTTGTTGTACTCGATCCGCTTCTTTTTTGGAAAGAAAATCCCTAAGTCTTCAATACTCTAATTACTTCCATATCTAAAATCTTTTTCTTTTATGCCCCTACATAATGTCCCCAAATATGTTTTTAAGGAACATTTTCCTATGCCAATACAACATTTTCCACTTTCTTTTTCTATCACTATCAACTTTATACTCCATGCTAAAACTAAAGACAAAGAAGTTCAAAACTAAAAAATATAGTAACAAACGAATAAAAGAATATCCTATTTTGACAAAAAGAAGATATAACAAAACAATAAAAGAATATCCTAGCTGAAAAGCACTAACTTCAGATTTTTAATGGTCAAGAAACAAACGTGAAATTTCAAACTTGCCGTCTCCCAATCGCCACCTTTTAGTAAGAATAACACTATCTCAAATTTATGATAAAACCCAAATCAACCCCTCAAAGTTCTGGTAATTCTTGAATATCCCCAGTCCTTATGAAAAAGTTGAACAGAAAGTCCATGTCATCCTCCATTGTTGTATTAAACATGTCCAAACTTTGAAATTCTTCACCAGCCACAGTAACAAAATTGGAGTTGTCGTCAATTGCTAATTCATTTGTCCATAAACTCTCATGCATCTCAGTAAAATACTCTGATGAGTCTATAATTTCTTCAAATTTAATTACTATTTGATCGTCGGTTGTCGTGGGTGTGACGACTGACGATGAATCAACTGTCACGGTTGACACTTCGCTAGTCGATATTTGTGGCGAGTTAGGAGGATGATCAAAATTATTTATTTCGTGTTGGATAGAAGTGCTGAAATCTGAATTGGCCTTTTTGTAGCGTCTTTTGGAGTTACGAGGAGGTTGATAATTTTTTAGCCTTTTCTTCAAGTGGGTGTGCCAAATATTTTTAATTTCATTGTCTGTTCTTCCTTGTAATCTTGATGCTATTGCTGACCATCTGAAAAAAAATCAAGAAATTAATTTTTATTAGGATAAGAGTATAAAATTCTTTATAATATAAACAGTGCATTGAGATTTGATATTAGCTGAACTTATAGTGTCAAACTAAGGAGGTAGGGATCATATCACGTGCATTTATTTATTTTAATACTTTATGCATAGATTTGTGCAGATTTGAAATTAATTAACCA
Source organism: Nicotiana obtusifolia (assembly GCA_002018475.1). Classification (NCBI taxonomy): domain Eukaryota; kingdom Viridiplantae; phylum Streptophyta; class Magnoliopsida; order Solanales; family Solanaceae; genus Nicotiana; species Nicotiana obtusifolia. The sequence goes on along the minus strand of MCJB01052063.1, from coordinate 51,204 downwards.
ACTTATCTAATCGAATCTTTTCACATCTACTTAGATTAATACTTCCTAGAAACCAAAAAAGAAAAAAGAAAAAGAAAACATGGGCATCAAGAACACAAATGTGGAAGTATCCTCTTTGATAGTATCCTCTTATAGTTACAGATTTGTCATGACATATTTAAATTAGAAAATCGAACAACGTCATACGAGGATATGCCTCTTGATAGGAGGGTGTGAAGCTCGATAATTAGGGTAGAAAATTAGCAGATGGTTGAGGGTTTTTCTTTTCTATACCATTAATTTTCGTATTACTCTTGTATTCCCTTAGGCTAGTTTTCTTTTACTATATGTTGTTTTAATTTTTACTTCTATCTCTTTCGCTTCGGCTAATCTAGTATCGTGTTATTAGTACTGCTTACTTCTATTGCTTCTTTCTCATTTTTTATTGTACTGAGTGTCTATCGAAAATAATTTTTTGCCTTCACAAAGATAGAGGCAATGTATGTGTATGCCCCGGATTCCACTTGTCGAATTTTCACTGGATTTGTGGTTGTTGTTGTAAAAGATTTTTAGCTAGCGTTTGGACATAAATTTGATTGAAACTTGAAAAAAGAATTTTGAAGTTGTGTTGAAAAATAATTTTTGAAAGTTGAACTTGTATCTGAACATGCATTTTAGTTGAAGAAAAGTTGAAGATTTGTAAGTGGAAGAATAATTTTCACCAAAAGACTACCTTAAACCAGTTTTTTGGGAACTTGTAAATTTTTGATTTTTTTTTTTCTTCCTCAAAATATGATCATATTTTATAAACAAACAATTTAAATTTTTTTTTTTTTTGAAAAAATGAAACCAAAATCTGTGACCAAACGGGGGCTTAATACAAGATATTGATATGAGAAGTTTGATCTAAAACTGACCTATTGCCAAGCTTTTCATGTAAGTGGATGATGGTATCTTCTTCTTCTTTGGTGAAATTTCCCCTCTTTATATCTGGACTCAAGTAATTCATCCACCTGAGTCTGCAACTTTTTCCACATCTCAATAGTCCTAAAATAACCAAAAATGAAAATTAGCCACCAGAGAATAATTACTATTAATTTCATCATACATTTCTATTAATTTAATTTCTTCATAAAAGTTTGGTAAATATAATGGCCAAGAAAATAATTATTTCTCCCGTTTCGCTATATGTGAATGTGACCCTTTTATTTGGCACGTTTAAGGGGGAAAAAAAGATTTTTAAAATATGTAATTCTGAACATATCTAACATTTGTGTAGCTATAAAACTTTGAAACTTATAGTTCTGAATGTAACATAACATTTACAGCTATAAAAGCTTATAAATTAAAGAAAATAGGATCATATAAACTGAAAATGTACGATAGGGAAGATTGGAATATATCTATTTATCTCTACACATATATATATATATATATATATATATATATATATATATATATATATATATACATACATACATACCTGCTTGTTTAGGAAGAGCGCGCCAATTGCCATGGCCATTTCTTTGAATGTGAGAGATAAGAATTTGGTCTTCTTCAGGTGACCATGGCCCTTTCTTCAAACCCATTTTCTCACAACAAGGAGCTCTCACCATTTTTCTTTTCTTGATATATTCGTTTTTCGCCTTAACAAGGCGGTGCTCTGATCAATTGACGAGACGTAGCAGAAAATTTGATTCTTTTTTCTCTCTTATGTTGTGTGTGTGTGTGTGTTTTTGACAAATTATTAGAACTCTGCTCTTCAGTGCTAAAGGAAAGAGTGAAATATCGAAAGGCTAGCTCAAGAGTGTAGTAAATTAAAGGCCACGAGTGGATATTTATTTATACTCTTTAGAGATTATATTATTTATAAACACAATAAATAAACCTATAGTCAAAGGTTAGCCTTGCATTCAAAAAGTCTTTACTTGCAATTTCCAGGAAGTTGGATCTCTTTCTTTATCTTCAAAAAGAAAAAAAAAACATTCTAGTAAATTACATTTTTATATATTTTACATCCCAGCATGTGTACGACCAAGCTTACTATATATAATAAATTTTTAATGGCGAGAGCGATGAATTTCTCTTAAGGTGTTCAAACTTGAAAATAATAAAGAAAATTCACTCACAAATTAAGGATGTTCAACATGTTATATACTGGCGTAGCCACCTTATGCTAAAGGTGGTCAAGCGTACACTCTTCGCGAAAAAATTATACTGCGTATATAAGTTAAATACTATTTTATATGGTTATATATTGTAGTTTGCACACCCTTAACATAATTGAGTGAGACAGTCCAGCAACTTAGGGAATTCAAAGTGACGTGTTGTTCACATGTTCAAAGTTCTGCCCATTTTGTTTGCCAAAACTAAACGGAGACCACCATGCGTAGTCTATTTGATTCTTTTGCTATCCAAAAAGAATTTCTCATAAAATAACTCTTAGAACTTAAAACTTATAAACAACTTATCTTAAAAGTAATTTTTTAACTAAAAGTTATTTCTTAAGTATATTTTATAATTTAAAAATCAAGCTCTACAAAAATCTCGGTACACTATTCATCGATAAAAAAAAAATTATTGACTTGTTTAAAGTTTGAACACCCTTAACGGAATTCCGGCTACGCTACTGTTATGTAATTTTAAAACCTACTCCTTCCGTTTCAATTTGGATGAGCTAGTTTGACTCGGCACGAAGTTTAAGAAAAAAAAGACTTTTGAAATTTGTAGTCTTAAAAGCTTAAAGAGTAAAATCTTTGTGGGGCTGTGACATTTGTATGATTATAAAAGCTTCTCATTAAGGTAAAATGAATAGTTTAAAGTCGAATTATTTTTAACTGTAGAAATGTATCATTCTTTTTGAAATTGACTAATAAGGAAAGCGTGTCATCTAAATTAAAACAGAGAGAGTACTACCTTACATATATACACTGTACTTTTCCAACGAACGGTGATCAATTGACCATCCTTAAGACAACATAGCTTCACCCCCGCTACATTACCATTCCTATATCATAACCCTGCATTATGACACTTATATTACTAATTCTTACATTATAATCTCGGATTACAAATCTTTACAATCTCTACATCATATTACATTCTACATAATTAAATTACTTCTAAACCGACCCGTTAAATAATTGAATCATATCCACTCGAATGTCTCAATCAGTTGATGTAAAGCTACCAGCCTGTTGATTTGCTTTGACTTGCTGAGAAGTCAAATGTCTTAAAACATAAATTTGACTTCTTTATTCTTTTCTATTATTTTCTCCGGTCCACTTTAAATGATATTTGATTTTTTTTTTTATGATTCATAATATTTAATTTTTCTAATATTAAGAAAGAATTAACTTCTTTTTTCTAAATTTTCCTTTCGAGTAAAGAGTTTAGGAGTACTTGTTGTATTTTTAATTAACAAATTAAGGCTAAAATAATCAATTTTATTATTAATTAATGCTAAAAGGTGAATTTCTTAATATGTGTAAAAACAGCCAAAAGATCAATTAAAGTGAAGCGGAGGTAGTAACACAATTGTTTTATATCTAATTAGTTTACATTTCTATTAAATCGGCTAACTTAATTATTCATAATAAATTAAAATATATAAAGGTTTGATATTTGCAATATAAACATTGTTACTGTTGAGTTGTCCCATATCAGTGGGATTTGGGGTCTTTGGTCTCTTTATATGATCTTGGGCAATCCTCATTTCATAAGCTAGCTTTTGGGGTTGAGTTAAGTCCAAGGTCCATTTATCATGGTATCAGAGCCAGGCCCATCCTAATTATTGTTACCGATGTTGGGCCCCCATTTATGTTGTTCACGCTCTAGAGTGCAGGTCTGGACGTGAGAAGGTGTGTTGAGTTGTCCCACATCGATAGATTTGAGGTCTTTGATCTCCTTATATGATTTTAAACAATCCTCATCTCATAAGTTAATTTTTAAAATTAAATTAGGCCCAAGGTCCATTTATCAGTTACTCATCTATTTTATCGCCGAACTAGCTAAAGCAATAAAAAAATGTATCTTGAATTGCCGTTGCGGACAAGTACTTTTCCATTAAGTAACTTGACGTCTTTTCAACACGTTTCCACTTGCCAGTTGGTACCCTTTTTTGGAATTCTAGACCAACTTGCATATTTAATCAAAGTTTAAGCTCGGTTTGGAAAGCTACTAGGTAATTGGAATTGAATAGTAATTACATAACCTAATAATTACACGATATTATAATTACGATTAAAAATAAATACTGTAAAAAAATATTTGAAAAAAAAAGGATTTACAAAGTTAAAAAAATTAAAAAGAAAAAAAAAAGAATATAAATAAAAAGTAAATTAAAAAGGAACGAAAAGAGATTAAAAAATAACATGATAATTACATCATGTAATCACCAGCAATTTCTCAGCTCCCCTTGAAAATTGGAGAGTGTAATTACACTCCCTCAATTACATGCTGATCAAGTTATTACTTGGTCAGACAATAATTACGAACTTCATCGATAATTTATAGTTAAATCTCTCATAGACAATAGAGTAGAATTTTTTGGTAATCTGTCACTAGTTCATCATTAAATAGAATTAGCAACGAATTTTGCTATTCAACTACAGAATTTGTTCGTCGTTAATTTTTAATTTTTAACAGTGCATATTTCTAGATCATGTGATTGATTATTTCGTGAATGTTTTGTTTTTGAGTTTAGCTGTAGTGCGTTAACTGTATAGGGTTCTTTTACATTATTTCTTAACTTACAGCAGTAAGCAACTACTAATATAATTTACCCTATAATCGGAATTGAGTAATTTTGTCCTTCGTTTAATTTTTTTGTCTAATATTTCCTCACCGTTAAGAAAAAAAGTTCACCTTTTGCTTTTTGACCTCTAGTGGAGCTCTAACCTGACGATAATTTAAAACTATAGTCAGAGTTAATGGGTAAATTAATCCTTTTTTTCTTAAAAAGTTTAGAAACATGAAATTCATCATCTGTTTCGCGCTTGAAATCCGTTAATAACAAGAGCAAATACGAAATAATTCTGCTAATGTCAAGGATTTAAATAGACTTAAAATGCAATGGACGACAAAATTAAATAATTTCGGATAGTATTATAAGAATAAATTTGAAGTTATGCCCATGTAATTGTAATAATTTTATTTTAGTAACTAAAAATATAGTCAATAACAAGTTATAATCGGTTATAACAATATATACAAGTTGAATCCATTATTCTTTTTTTGTTGACATACTGACGCACTAATTTTGAATGTATCACAATAATTGACGATCTACTAAATTTTTAGCTTGACTGTGAAGTGACTTCAAAAGGATAAGTTACACATTTAATTACCGATCAAAAATAATTATATTCGCTAGTAAAATATATTAAAAAATATGTATATTATATATATATATATATATATATATATATCAATTATTATTTTTAGAAATGACTATACTAAGAAAAAAATGTATTGTGTCTTTTCTTTTTTTTCTAATACAGGTCAAAATGTTGAACATTATTACTAACTGAACTTAGGGTGCCAGCAAAAAGTGCACTATGAGACGACTTTGACCCGATTAGTCAAAGTCAACATTTTGGTGCAATAAATTATAAACCAAGTAATATGTGAAGATTCAAGAAAGTGATGCATTTATCCTAGGGTGATTTGCACGAATAGGATACTTCAGTGTGATCTTTCTTGTCTCGTGGACAGAATTTTAAATTTAATCAGTATTGTCTCTCGCTTGTGTCATTGATAACGCTTTCGACTTTTGATCTTAAAGGTTTATCGAATGGGGCAATTGGGGGTCAAAAACTCAAGACCAATAATTTTCAAGGTTATTGGGCGTAATTTTCTGTAAGGTCTAGCTCCATTATGTGCGTTCACTTAGTGGGCGTTTGGACATAAGAATTGTAAAATTCCCAAAAAAGTAAAAAAAATTTTAAGTAAAAATGGTATTCGAAAATTAGAATTGTGTTTGGACATTAATGTTTGACCAAAAAAATATAACTTTTGGTTCAAATAATTAAATTTATGTGATAATGGGTTAAGTCTAGTTAATAATAATATTTCTAGATGTGAGTTTCGAAAACGTGATTAGCGTCAAATAGATCTGGTAGAAGAATGACAACAGCATGCAATAACTACTCCAAAAAGTATGAGCAATAATGTAGCATTCAATAGCAATGAACAACAACAAATGATATTTAAGGATGAACTAGGTGGTTGTTCCTCCTGACAATGATGAGTGACAGATAAATCCTAGGATGATCGAATTATTCTCGGATCTAATGAAAAAATATGGAACAATATGGACGAGAATCTTGATGAAAATGTAGTGTTTGTATCTTAGAGAGAGAGAGAATCTTTTGTCAAAAGTCTGCTCTTTTCAAAATGAATGTCGCATGCCCCATAGCATTGTCTCTTTTTCTATTTATATGAGATATTTTTCTAGTAAACCCTAATAGTACAAGTGCAGAGAATATCTACTAGAATATTCTCTTTAATATCTTATTTCGAAAATTAGTCATTATAGCTTCATCAACGGTGCTCGACCTCGACCATTATTGACATCTCGACCACGAGTCTCGTTGCTTCCCGGTCTACCTCGACTAACGATGGCTCAAGGACTCTTTATTTAGTATTATCTTATCTTAAATATTCTAGGGTATATTTTGACCCATACAGTTAGTCCCTCCGCTTATTGAGGCCGGCCTCAAGCGAGCTTGATGAGCGAATTCCGTTTATTGCGGTCGAAATGATTGGACGAGCTGACCGGGTCGTGATGATTGGGGCGAGCTGGCAACATGGCCCTTTGTGAGCCGCAAACTCTAGAGTTGTGCTGTCTATGAATCAAGGTGACGTCATGATGTCATGCGTCATTATGATGCGTTTTCCCGATGCGTTGCTTTGTTTCATGTGCGTTTTTTTTGATTGAATCTGCTACGGAGCCATATAATGATGAACCACTTTCTTGGTTATGATGCTCGAATTCCTATAAATTGGGGTGTGAGGGTATAATTTCAAACTATACGAAATTCTTGCACCAAAACCCTGTTTCTTCTTCTTCCTCTTCAATTGTTGTGCATCTTTTCCTTCTGCTCCAACAATCCTTATCGTTTTTAATTCTCCGTTGTTTGATACCTTCCTCTTTTTTGTTGAAAATATGTCTAACATACCTTCTGGGCCCAGCGAGAGAAGTGATCTGGTCCCTCTGGCGATTCTTCTTCCTCCTCATGCGGAGAACGTTCTCGCTGCTGCAAAGGACAGAAGCTTCCCGATTGTGAAAAAGATAGTTCCTCGTAACCCCGATGTCAAGTCCGATTTTTCAAAACTACCTGAATCTAAACCCAGAACCTTTAAGTCGCGATGAAGGAAACTGATTGTTAGAGCTCAAGGCGAAGTACGACCTTCCAGATCACGTCGAGTTGATCCCTGCCGGGTGGGATGCGGTGCAGCACCACTGTCCTGGGTATTGCACATTCGACGCCTACCCCTTTCACGTCGGCTACACTCTTCCTCTCCTCCCGCTGGCGAAAAAATTCTATCACTTCTACGGCGTTTGCCCGGCTCAACTTGCGTCGTATGTCTACAAGCTCATAAGGAAGCTCACCAAGTTCACGGAGTTGGCCGGGGTCGAGATCACACTTCGACATATGATGCACCTGTTCGCCCCCAGCTTTTATAGGGAGGCGATGTGGAACCTCCGCCACCGAGGAGGCAAATGCCTGATGGTGAAGATGGATGACAAGGCTAACTGCTAGTTTTGGCTCAACGTTTTATTCGTTAGAACTGAGGACGTGGTGGCCAACGTCGACAACTTCCCTAAAGCTTGGAATTGCACTCGTAAGCGCCTCGCTCCCTTGCATGTAGATACTTGGTTTATTTTACTTAGCTGTGGATTCTGACCTCTCGTCCTTTTCTTATGCAGCCAAGACCTCGCCTCCTTCTTTGGTCGAGGATATTTCTGGTTGGGTCGGTCAGCTCCTCCCTCACATCGCGAGGATTTGTGAGTGGTCAGGCTTCTTCAAGAGGTTTGGGCCGGATCCCCCATCGATTGGGTAAGTTACTCTTGTCTTTGTCTAATTAGTTATTTTCTTTTGTGGTTTGTTTTGGCTCTATCTTATCCCTTTGCATTTCCCTTAATTCAGCTAGGGGGTCCTCGAGGAGGTCGAGAGCTCCGGCACCTGCGTTCCGTAAGAGAAAAGTTGCTGCCTCTTCGGCTCCTGCCCCTTCTATGACCGCGATTGATTCTGCTCACTCCTCGGTCTCGCCCGCTGCTGCTTCCGCATCAGCTCCTTCTTTATCTGCAGAGACTTTGGCAGCGAAACCTTCGGCTTCTCCCTTGTATCGCCTCATAGGTGAGGAAGAGGAGTCGTGTGATAATGGGGAAAACCTAGTTAATAATAATATTTCTAGATGTGAGTTCCGAAAACGTGATTAGCGTCAAATAGATCTAGTAGAAGAATGACCGCAACATGCAATAACTATTCCAAAAAGTATAAGCAATAATATAGCATTTAATAGCAATGAATAACAACAAATGACATTTAAGTAAATAAGAGGAGTGATTCACCCAATAAAGGATGAATTAGATGGTTGTTCCTCCTGACAATGATGAGTGACAGACAAATCCTAGGATGTTCGAATTATTCTCAGATCTAACGGAAAAGTATGGAATAATGTGGACGAGAATCTTGATGAAAATGTAGTGTTTGTATCTTAGTAAGAAAAAGAGAGAATCTTTTGTCAAAAGTCTGTTCTTTTCAAAATGAATGTCACATGCCCAGTATCATTGTCGCCTTTTCTATTTATATGAGACATTTTCCTAGTAAATCCTAATAGTACAAGTGCAGAGCATATCCACTAGAATATTCTCTTTAATATCCTATTTGGAAAACTAGTCGTTACAGCTTCATCAACGATGCTCGACCTCGAACATTATTGGCATCTCGACCACGAGTCTCGCTGCTTCCTAGTCTACCTCGACTAATGAGGGCTCGAGGACTCTTTCTTTAGTATTATCTTATCTTAAATACTCTAGTGACCCATACAATGAATATAATTTTGGGTTGCTTTTGAATTTTTTTTGTGTGATCTGAGTGAAATTTTGAAAAATAGTTTTTTGGAGTTTTTTAAATTTTTGAAAAATTCCAAAATTCATTTTCAAGTGAAAATTAAAAATCTTATGGTCAAACCCTAATTTCAAAAAAAAGTAAAAAAGTTTCAAAAAATAAAATAAAATAATTCTTATGTCCAAACGGGCTCTTAGAATATGGGAAACAAACACGGGATAATTCTTAGAGCATTGGGCAGAATAAGCACTATTTAGGGCCATCTCTGACTGAAATCTGAGAGAAGTTAAAGTTAGCATTGTTTAACTTCACAAATACTGAAGGGAAATAATATATATATAAGGTGATCTTATTGCTGAATCCATATTTTCTTAGAACCTTTTGTTTTTTCTTTTGGTGAACTTCCCTTTTCACGTTTGAATTCGTATTTCAATTTCGATTCGAGAAGCTTAGGCTATAAAAAAGAGTTAATACTCTAAACCTCCTCAGACTATTACATTTTTGTCAGTTTCTTACTTAAATTATTCGGTGTTCTCAAAATCCCAATGAACTATATTGCTGCTCGTATTAAAGTCCCCTAGTCATTGACCTAGCATAACATGTGTAGATACTTATTTGGGATCGCGTGATAGTTGAAAAAGACCATCAATATAACCCACCTAAGAGAAAATAATGGCTATAATTAGCCTAACCCCCTTTCAAATTTATTTTTTAAAATAAATATTTTCATTATTTCAGTTATATCCATCTTTCTTCCTCATTTTCACCATTCTTCCTTATTTTTTTACCTTTCTTCTTTATTTTTCACCTTCGTCTTCATTTTTTAACCTTTTTCTTCAATTTTCCATATGGGTTTCCTCTGGAAAAATTTCTTCCTCTCTTGCTTCCTCTAAAATTATTTATTCTCTTTCTTGTTTTAGTCTTCTTTCATGTCTTGCACATATTGTTGAAAGAATACCAATTTAAATCTTCTTATTAAACTCAACACCTTGTAAAGAATAAAGTTGAATCTCTTGAACCTTCTTTATGTAATCTGGAATTAGAGAATGTAATTGCTGGACAATTGATTTTCTATGCGAAATTTTATTTTGTGTAATTTTTTTAATGTAATATAATATTACTTTTAAGAAATACAACACCATATGCGTTTATTCATATTTTAACTGTGCTACAAAGTGAATATAAATAAGGACTTATCAATTAGAGTCAAGCATAAAGCACAATCACAATTAAATCTAAAATTAACATAGTACATTGGATATTATTTTGGCAAATGCTCCTAGAATTAATCAATCATTCGAGAGCAATATAGCATGAGTATACTATATAAAAAACTTTGTACAAACTATAAATTAATATAGTTAGACAGATGTACCTTTAAAAGTCCAACATGGGGTTTAAATATATAAAGGAATATAGTTCTGGGGGGTTTTGGGGAAACCGGATAGTTTAAGTAGGTAACTGACAAAAAAGTGACAGTTTAGGCGGGTTTTAGGCTGAGTTAAATAGCAACGTGTAGTGCTACGCGACACGTTTTTTTAGACAATTAGGAACGTGTACTAGACGCACCTCTAAGAATGCAATGAGGGGCTTTTAATATGAAGGACAATATAGTTCAGGAAGATTTTTGTGACACCGAATAGTTTAAGTAGGAAACTGATTAAAACTTGATAGTTTAGGGGGATTTTAGGGTATTAACTCATAAAAAAAAGGCAAATTTAAGATGAAGAAAAGAGAATTAAATACAGTCAAACCTCTCTCTAACAACCTTATTTGTTCCGATATCTTTTGGTTGCAATAGAGGACATATGCAATAACATAATATAAAAATCAGTTCCGAGAAAAACTTAACTTTTATAGTGAAACATTGTTATATAGAAATACTATTACAGAAAGGTCAAACTGTAACTTCTTGTTGTTCTTGAATTATTTCACTTCTATTTGCTTTAAAAGAAAACATTAATTTTGCATTAACATTTATTGCGACCAAAAAGTATTAAAAAGGAACTAATTTTTATCTCGAGGTATATACCACGAGAGTACAAAGCATAAAAGCTTTCTTTAAGTTTTTTTCTGTTTTTTAACGATCTACTTAACTTAAGCTTTTCCATTTTCATCTTCTCCCTCGTTTTCCTTGGACATTTCCTCTAATGATTTCCCTTTAGATTCAGGTACCAACAATGTAAACAACATCCCAAAAAAGTTAATAAAACCTAAGACAATCAAAGATTTCCTCACACCAATACCCGGCGGGTAACCTGCATCAGTCTTCTTTGGATCATTGGATTGCGCAGCATATAAAAACCCGAATGCTCCAACCATAGCTCCCGCTTTTCCAGCAGCCGCGGAAATCCCATGGCATGTTGACCTTAGCCTCGCGGGGAAAATCTCCGCGGGGACAACAAATGTGGTCGCGTTTGGACCAAAATTAGCAAAGAAAAAAGTTAACGAATACATGATCACGAATCCAATTCTATTGTCCTTGTGTGTCCAATGATTGTAAGGAATGGCCAACGCGAACATGAACGTTGTCATAAAGAAAAACCCCATCAATTGAATCGCGAATCGGCCTATTTTATCGATGAATACTACTGTAAACCAGTACCCTGGAACAGTACTACAAAGAGCAATAAGTGTTTGTGCTCTTGCAATTTTGTACACTTCTTCCATTGCATTCATCGTTTCGGGTGGAGGGATCCATCCAATCGCACTAAAAATGTCTTTTTGAAAAAGATTTTGGCTATAGAAAGCAATGTCTAGCAAAAACCATGTACTAGTTGTACCAAGCAAGTGAAGTCCATGGCGACGAAGGAATTGTATTGTGAACAACCCGAAATCGTTCCCTTTTTCTTGCGCGAGCTTCTCTACTTTTTCATGTTCCGCTTCTATTTCAACTTGCAAAACTCTGGACATGTCACTCGCCGCCTGTTTCGCGTTTTTGGCCACTAGGGCCGTGTAACGCGCTGTTTCAGGCATCTTCATTCGCCAGTAATAAGTTAGTCCGGCAGGAAGAGCACCAAACATGACGATCAAACGCCATGCAAGATCGGCTTCAGGGACAGTAGAAGCACTAGCATTGACCTGATATGCTGGTGCAGGGTACCCTGCCTTAAATAAAGCGGAAATAATGATCGCAACCATTCCACCACACAAAATTCCGAAACCTTGCATGGCAAATACAGCAGCAATGAAGGCGCCACGAGTCTTTTTGTTAGCGTACTCGGACATGATTGTGGCGGATAAAGGGTAGTCGCCACCAATGCCAAATCCGAGCCAAAACCGGAAGAAGCAAAGGGTAGTCATAACCCCTTTTGGCGTATGGCCAAAAGAAAGTCCAGAGGCAATAGAACAAAGAACCATAAGCATAAGTGTAATTCCATAAACTTTTTTCCTTCCTAATTTATCTCCAAGCCACCCAAAAAACAGTTGTCCGGCAAGGGTCCCACAGAATGCGACGCCATTAACCGCGGCTGACACGTTAGGAGGAAGAGTTCCGGGCTTTGTTGCGCCGTCGCGGTGATAGTAAATGCGGCCAAGTAATTTTGTGACCAAAGAAATGCAGAATAGGTCATAGGCATCAGTAAAGAAGCCCATACCTGCAACCACAATTGCAGTGAAATGGTACAATTGTGTTTTGGCTACATCAAGTGCATTTAGCACTTCCAACTGTTCTTTAGCCATGAATTAGTAGTACTCTTTGTAAAAACTCCAAATCCTGCAAAAACACAGAGTGGAAATTTTACAACTGAATAAGAATATTTTTTGAATGTAAAGGCAGTCGGTGCGCAAGGCATCCCGTATTCACGCAAGGTCCGGGGAAGGGTCGCACCCTAAAGATTAGGAGTATATGATATAGACAACCTACCATAATGCAAATATTTTGGTCGCTTCCACGGTTTGAACTCACACGTACCGTTGCTCTAAGACTTCCCTTCAATATTTTTTGAATGTACTTACTAAAAGAAAAAAAAAGGCCAACTCGGTGCACGAAGCATTCCGCGTTTACGTTGGGTTCGGGGAAAGGCAGCACCCCAAAGAGTGTGATCTAGGCAGGCTATCAATGGCTGATTCCATGCCTCAAACCCGTAAACTATAAGTTATACAGAAACAACTTTATTGTTGCTCCAAGTCTCCCTTCAAAACGTACTAATAGAAGCTAATCTGAAAAATGATGGGTGTAATTTGTGTTTCATTATGGGATGGATAATTCGATGTTGACAACTCAGTAAAAGACAAAGGCAATCCAACTCAGATTTGTGTAAACATGCTAATTTTCAACATCAAAAGAGTGTGAAAACAAATTTAGAACCTAAGCGGTGAATAGTCAACATTAACAAAGAAGTTACAGATGAATATAGAGACAGTCATTTGCATCAAATACTTTAAACCCTTAACTTATACTTCCTCAGTTATATTTTATATTATACTTTTTCTTTTACGTAGAGGAAGAATGACACATTTATATATTTCAAAAAAATATATTTAGATTTAAGCTTTTAATTTTCTTTTAATGACATGTTCTTACATTCACAGATATGTCATGACATGTTTTTATCACGAGTAGTAAGTATTTTAGATATAGAAGTCTTTGTATCTTATGTTTTGTAATCAAACAAACACCACCACATAAACTGAAATGGATAAATGGACCTCGGGCCTAACTCAATCCCAAAAGTTAGGATTGTCCAAGACCATATAAGGAGACCAAAGACCTCAAGTCCCACCGATGTGGGACAACTCAACACACCCCCTCACGCCCAGGCCTGCACTCTGAAGCGTGGACAACATAAATGGGGGCCCAACATCGGTAACAATAATTGGAATGGACCTGGTTCTGATACCATGATAAATGGACGTTGGCCCTAACTCAACCCCAAAAGCTAGCTTATGAGACGAGGATTGCCCAAAACCATATAAGGAGACCAAAGACCTCAAATTCCACCGATGTGGGACAACTCAACAGAAATGAAGGAGTATACACTAGAAAATGTGAAATTAATGTTAAGCCTTTTTTCTAGCAGCAATCAGAAGAGAAAAAAGTAGAACCAAGTTTTTCCTTGAACAGGTAAATCAAAGGGAGAGAGACAGAGAATTTGATGGTAGAAGCTTAAAAAATCTTTAAGTACTAAAAAGAAGTAAAAGAGAAAGAGGGATGAGCATAAATCTAGTTTTTACTTGGTAAGAAATTTCAAGATTCCAAAAAGAAAATGAACAAAGAAAGAAAGAAAAGAGAAATGAAAACAATAAAAGTCTAGCCATTAGTCTAGTGGTAAAAACACACCGCGTAATGTGGGTTAAACGTATGGCGCGCTCGAATCCTGCAATAGATAAAAGTCTAATATTTAAGTAGAGAAAAATATAGAAAAACGAGTCCATGTTATTCGCGGAGTTTCGAATTAGCCACCGGCCTTCGAAAATTTCTTGGTTTAAAAGAAAGAAAATGAAAAAAAAGAAAGAATAGTATTAAAAGGAAAGATCTATACATGCACTCACCTTAAGGAGCTTTATACCAAGTTTCTCTAAGCCACTTAACACCAACTGAAAAAGAATTTAGAAAATGTAGAAAGCAAACAAATGAACTCTAAATTCTCAAGTCCAAGAGTTCACAAAAGAGTGAACTGGAATTTGATGTTGCATTTACCAGATAGACTGAACAAATATATAAGCTTTTAGAGATAAGAGTAAAAATCTGATGTTTGGAAAAAGAGGAAAAGATGAGTAAATGAGATTTGGGGAGAGGAGCGTTTGGTATAAAACGTCGTCATTGGAAAATGATACTGTATAATCGCTCTCAAAATAATAATTAAAAAATATATATTTTTATATAATTTTTGTATATATATACATTCCGTAAATTATATACAAAAATAATATAAATTTTATACACTTTTTCGGCTATTGAATGTTAATAGTTTCAGACGCAGGTTAAAAGTAAAAAAAATTCCTTTTTATTTTATTTTGTTTTTCATCCGATGTTCTGTATTCATATTGAGTCCTAACCAATTCGAATTATGTCGGGAAAAATCCTACTTTTGGGGATAAAGAACTTCTTATCAAAGACGATACTATACTCACGACTCAAACATGAGATCTCTGGTCAAGAATGAATGAGTATTTACCATTTTACTATATTTGTTCCTTAGACACCTTTCTTAAGTATTAACCCGCTTTATATAATTTGTCTTTTAAATTTTACATATTTTAAAGAAAAATCTTTAATTGTATTAACTATAAAATTATTTATCCAAACTATTTTCTTATTTTCTTAACTTTTGCATATCTTTTTAAAATATTTGATTGTATTAACCAAAAGAGTATTTGTCTCAATTTTTATTTTCTTCCTTAAAATTTATCATTAAATTAACAGTAAATTATTTTGAACAATAAATGGTAGAATTGAAAGGTAAAAAAAAAAGAAGATAAATATTTGAAATAAGTTCAATTTACCAAAATAACTAATATTTGAGATCGGGCGATGAGCTATATTTCTTTCTTTCTATCTTTATTTTTTCTTGTTTAGCCATTCGATATCCGTATTATCGTGTCTACTGGCTCGACTAATTTGAGTCCGCATCGAATAAACCCGCTATAGGGATCCTACATCACTATACTTATTAACCTTTGTATGTTGTGACTACAATGCTAGGTCCAATGTATGTTGTTCAATTAACCATCCTCTTTGAACTTCTTTTTTGTCCTTAGTTATTTATTTATTTAGTTAGTCAGTGTTAC
>MCJB01052063.1:10267-30513 GCA_002018475.1 Nicotiana obtusifolia | reverse complement strand
GCCCTAACAAACCCTGACCAAAAGAGTACACCCGAATGCTTTTACGGCTTTGGGGACCATTTTCGGTTCAAATGGAGGCCATAGATCAGCTCTCAATTGATCTACGCCTTCCATTTGTCCCGTACTTGGTTTTGAAAAGCAACTTTCGACAGAGGTAAGGTTTTCGGACTTTTTCTGATTTTTGTTTTGATTTTTCGGGTTTTTTGGGGACAAGGGTCTTTGGGGAGGGTTGCTTCTATAAATACCTCGACGTTCTTCACTGTTAGGGGGTCGTTTTTTTTGGTCTGAAAATTTCTGGAAAGGGGGGTTTTTTTGGAAGTCTGAAAATTTTTTGGGAGAGTTCCGGTTCGATTTTGTTTGAGAGTCAGATTTTTGTGAGGGAAGCTTACAAAAAGAATCTGAAAATTTAAGAAACAAGGCTAAAAATTAAGAGAAGTTTGAGTTCGAAAAAAAAAAGAAAGAGGGAAAACTAAAGAAAAGGAGAAAAACAGAGCGTAAGTTTAAATCAAAAAACAGAACACTGTTTAGTGTTCGTTGCTGCTGCTGTGGTTCAATTTCTGTGGCCGTTTTCGCATAGATAGGCTTGTTTGCAGTTTTCTAGGTACGTTCGAGCACCTTTGTAATTACAAATCATGTAATGAACGATATGTTTCTTTATGACTAAGAATCGTCTATGTTTGAATTTGTGATCGAGGCCATATATATATCGTTGGTGACTGTTAGTATCAATGATGCATCAAATGTTATCTCTATCTCAAAACTGTAAATGAATCGTTAGTGGTTTATTTTTGTATTACCGTTTATTTTGTTTCTCAATCTGTTTTGTTAAAGTTGGCTGTGATTGAGAAACATCATCGTTAGGAACTGTACGGGTAAGCTTGTAATTAATCATGTTGTTTGATTTGTGTTTTTGGATAGTTGTGGCAGAGATAACATTAAAAAGGATCCCGTAAGTGCGTTTTTTTTATAGCTGGCAGCATGTTTGGATTACCGGATTCTGTTTCCGAACGTGGTTATTTGGTAGAATTGATGCCGAAATCATATGGCATGTTTTAAACATCACTGTTTTCTGAAAGTATCACTGCTGGCATTGGATTGGAACTGAGGTTGATGTCACTAATATGATAGCTACTTTGCAAAACATGTAGATCGAATTATGTTAAGGTTGCTATTCTGGCTCTATGCTTCTACTGTAAAGTGGGCCTATATTCTGCTTTAAATTGGCGAGGTTGGAAAATTGGTAGCTCATATTGATGTTTTAATCTCCACAATAGGGTATGGTGAAACAGACTTATTATGGCCTCTTATTAACAACAGTAGACACCTCATGCCCGCATCTCAATTCTTACTGCATTCAAGAGTCTCAACACTATCCCTTCCCATTCTTTCATTTCCTCTAAACTTATTAATAATTAAAGTACAGTACAAATGATTTTTCTTTGCTGTAAATTAAACAAGGGGTAAGAAGGAAAAGAGGATTAACCTATTATACACTTATTTTTCAGTGCATGTTGTGTTCTGTTTTAATTTAATTAATTGCCTACAACTATTCTTTTACTACCTATGAATCTTCTTGTTGATCATGCAACTATGAGATGCATCATTGTAATTAGAGTTATTTGAGGCCCTCTTTATCAATCAAATATAAGATTAGGACAAGTAAACCTTTAACATTTTTAGGAAGTTTGATTCAAACATGATTAATTACATTGTCGCTATGGGTACGGTTCCCGTGACATAGTGATAATGCCAACCTTCGGGGGTGCCTTTTAGGTGGTCCGATTTAAATAAATTTGAATAATAAAAATATTAAAATTAAATTGAGGTGCACCATACCAAATAAATATGCAAACATATGGCCCTCGCTAACTAAACACATAGAAAAATCGAGGCGTGCTATTTAGCAAATTCCATGGCCCTCGACAAATTAAAACACGTAGTCGCTTTAGGCGCGTTGTTCTAACAATTTCTTAAATTCGGGTGCGCATTTATGTGACCCAAATCCAAATCTCGATGTTTAATTAAAAGGTGTCACAAATTACGGGTGCATTTATGTGACGTGATTGGTGGCATATTTTGATTGACATTGCAATTCTCCAATAATTTTAAAAGCGAAAAAGCGGAATAAAGTAAAATGCACTGTAGGATAATAACAGGTATTTAAAATTAGATAATAAGCCAATTATAATAATAAGCGACCGTGCTAAAACCACGGAACCCAAGGGTGCCTAATACCTTCCCGCGGGTTAACAGAATTCCTTACTTAGAATTTCTGGTTCGCAGACTTCTTTATGAAAGTCAAACTTTTCCTCGATCTGGGATACCGGTGACTTGGAACACCAATTTAAATTTCCAAGTGGCGACTCTGAAAATAATTCAATAATCCCATTTCGATCAATGTCACTTTAATTGGAAAAAACTCTTTTTATACTTTTCCTTCCCGGAGAAGTGTACGAAAAGAGGTGTGACATTCCATTATTATCATATATTGCTATACTGTACAGGGTATTTGACAGTGAGGTCTTGACTGTACCTTGTCACTACTCCACCGAGGTTAGTCTTAATACTTACTGGGTACTGACTATAGTGTACTCATACTACATCTCTGCATATTTTTGTGTAGAGCAAGTTATTTGAGATATCGAATCGGACAGAATTAGTGTGTTGATCGCAAGTATTCAAGGTAGAGCTGCTTGGCCGTCGCAATCCGTTGGAGTCTTTCTATTTTATTGTAATGTCAACTCTTATTCGAACAATATTGTATATTCGATCCTTGAGAATATTGCATGTATTTAGTTAGAGTTCGTGACTTAGTATTAAAAAAATAGCTTGAATTGTTATTATGATCGGCTTACTTAGTCTTAGAGACTAAGTGTCATCACGACGCCTGTGGTAGGATTTTGGGTCTTGACAAAAAAATTAGAATTTTTGAAACAAATATATTTAAAGTTAAGTTGAAAAATGATATATAAAATTTAAAATTATGTTTGAACATACATTTCATTTATAGGAATGTTGCAGTTTTGTGAGTGGGAAACAAAATTTTCTAAATTTCTTGAAAAAGTGGTCAAATTTAAAAAACTCATTTTCGAAATTTTTTCAAAAACTTACAAAATTTTATAGTCAAATACGTTTTTGAAAAAACAATCGAAAAACAGAAAAAATATCTATGGACAAACGGGTCCTAATAATTTAAAGTATAGTCGAAATATCAATGATATGGATTAGATAGTGCAATATAATCAAGAAATTAAAGTCAATTAGAACTTAATTTTTCGTTTCAAATAAAAAATATGTAGAGCATATCCAGCAAATGAAACAGTCGTGCAGACTGCTAATCATTCACGTCATGTACTTCAAGTGGATAGAGATGTAAGTTACATATATAAATAGTTGACTTTCATTTGTCTATATTTTATTTTTGAGTGAGGAGATAATTTATTAAATTGGTTCACTTCTTGATATTGAATTATATGGAAAAAAAATGCACATATAAATTATGGATATTTCCCTTTATTTGTTTATTTAATAAAAAAAAAGGAAGGGAAATAAAGAAGAGAAAATGTTCTATTCAGAAAGCCGTATTGAGCAAATTGGAAAGCATTAGCAGATTTTTTCCAAATTATATTTTTCTTTATTATCTAAATTCTAAAATACGGATAAACTAAAGACCCGTTTGTCCAAAAAAAAAAGATTTTTGATTTTTTTTAAAAAAATGTGTTTGTCCATAAGATTTTACAAGTTTTTTTAAAAAATTCGAACATGAGTTTTTAAAAAATCAAAATTTTCAAAATACTTTTTCCCCACTCACAAAATTAAAATATTTTTTCAAGTGAAATACTTATTAAAATATACTTTTAAATTTCAATTCAAATATTATTTTTCAACTTAACTCCAAATACTATTTTATTTTAAAAAATTACAATGTTTATGTCCAAACGCCTACTAAAATTAATTATTTTTTTGTCTTACGAATTTATTTAAAAATAAGGTACTCCCTCCCCTTTGTCTCATTTTATATTGTATTGTTTATAAATAGAATGTATATCATTCTTTTTATGACGGACTAAAAAGGAAAGTGTATCGAATATAAAGGTGAATGTACCATTTTTATGTTTGCAACGTATTCGATCGAACCAACACATAGTATATATTCTCATATAATTCGAATCCATAATTTCAAATGTGCAATATATTTAATTTTAAAACTTTAAAAGTCGAACTTATTAAATTTAAATCTTATACCGTCATTTGTCACGTAAAATTATACATAAGGAGTATATATATTTGACTTATAATATGCTTGACGTTTACGTGGCATAATCACCTATCTTTATTATTTTCTTCTTGCTAGAACCATATATGTGATTTTGAAGAGAAATTTTTTTTGGATATAGTCAATCCAAGATAATTGTCAACTATTGTTTGGATATAGGTAATTATTAATCATTTTATAATTATGTGGAAATTATGATACATCAATCATTTTATGAATGATTAATAATGAATGAATTATTATCAGATGATCATACAAATTGCTTGTTTTAAAGTCTCCCTTCAAAACGTACTGATAGAAGCTAATCTGTAAATAATTAATTAAATAAGTTTAAATTGAGGGACTTGATTAATTGATTGTATTTGCGTTCCTATTCGTTTGAGCAATATTTATGGTATTTTTGTTGCCTTGTTGTTTATATCATTAGTTGATTCTTGTTACCATCATTGCCATTTGTCTTCCATTGTTATCATATATTGCTATACTGTACAGGGTATTTGGCTTAGCGAGGTCTTGACTGTACCTTGTCACTATTCCACCGAGGTTAGTTTTAATTCCTTTATTGCTAATATACGTCTTTTTATTTCACATTTCATTTCGCATAGGATACATAAATTTTCGCACACAAATAATATATGTATTATTTAATACTGTCAACCAAACCCTGCATAGTTATGCGTTCCGCATCAAAAAATATATAAGTATCCTGCATATAAATTTATTTTGGGATTAATTGCTCCAACAAATTCGTACTAAATATCAAGTATTAATACAAATGTGATGTAAATCCTCATATTCTCGAGACAGAAATCGGTATTTAATGAATTCAATGGTTCTAATCTATTGTTCATCTTTAATCTTATTTCCGTACTTGTTAATATCGGCCACTATGAATATCATCGCGCGCGCCTGCCTGCAGTGCGTTATAAAGATTTTGGTGGGAGAATTCTCCTAACGTTGCTCTCTAGTTGTGATTCCAATCTAGATTATCAAAGTTGACACTCTAACTTTTCAAACAACAGACAAATTATTTTGATTATTGTTAATTAGTATCAAACATAAAATGTCTTACATATATGAAAGGTTTCCGTTTTGTTTAGCTGAGATTTTAAAAAGGATTGGTAAATGTTTGCTTACGTAGCAACTTATTATTAAGTTTTTCTATACAACTTGTATTTATTTTAGAATAGTAATACGTATTCTTAATTTATTGTACATATTGTTGATTTATAGCGTGTTTGCGGTGCGGCAACATTCTTACAAATATTACTCAAAGCAACGGCCAACCTCAGGGTTTGTTGGCTCTTCTATAGTACTATTATTGTACTTCTTTCCTTTTCAATTTACTTTATATTCGGCACGATGTTTAACTAAAAAAAATAACTTGTGAAACCTATGGAATTAAGCATATAATAATATAAGTGTGGCTATATATAAACTTTTGAAATTTGTAATTTCAATTTTCTATACGAGTAAAATTAGAGGCAGAGTTTTTCCTGATTCGCCGATGAGGGAAAAAAAGGGAAGCATGGCTCAACACGACAACAAGCGAGGCTGAATGGCCCTTTTGTATCGAAATCAGGAGGAGTGAACGATGCATCTAGGATCGGGTACGGTAAAATAACGGACACAGACCAAGTAAGGTTTCTGGACTACGAGAAACGCAGAGAACAATTATGCATGACGAATAGGGAGCCGTAATATTCGCCCTCAACCGGATATTACGGCGCGAATCCCATCCTATTTCAAGTGCGTATTGATATTTACCGGAAAAAAGGAGATTTTTATCTTATTTAGACTTGTACTAGGACATATAAAGGGGAAGGTGTCTTTTTATTTCGACACATTGTGACATGCAAATCAAAGCAATAAAA
This sequence comes from Nicotiana obtusifolia, assembly GCA_002018475.1. Taxonomy (NCBI): domain Eukaryota; kingdom Viridiplantae; phylum Streptophyta; class Magnoliopsida; order Solanales; family Solanaceae; genus Nicotiana; species Nicotiana obtusifolia. The sequence continues at coordinate 24,363 of MCJB01052063.1, read as the reverse complement.
GTTTATTTTTATCTTCTAGCTATTATAAAAAGTTTTCTTCACTTGTTCTCTTCTTTATTCGCAACCGAGCGTATATCGAGGGTACAATCGAGATCGAATTACACTGTTCAACTAAGATCTGGCTTGATCATCACATTATGATTGGTTTGATCTTTTATTTTACCTCTAATTTAAATACTTGTTGTTCTTAGATCATTCATATTGAATTAAATCACATCTCCTTTAAACCGCGTACAAATGTGATTATTACTCATTTTTTATGGTAAACAGTTTGGCGCTTACCGTGGGGCTAAGGATAATAAGGGTTATTAAATACGAATCTCCATAACACACCCTATTTTACGCTTGTTCTTTGATGTTTTGATTCCAGGTTAGCTTAAGGATGTCAAATTCTCAGTCTGTTCACTTGAACGTTGACGCTGAGTCAGGTCATCATGGTGAGAATAATAACGTGATGCTAAGCAATGCTGTGCTCCCTGTCGATCCTAATGGTGTCCCAACCGCCGACCCGATCGATGCTAACTCATAGGTGGTCATCACATCAATCTACCGACTGATCCAAAAAACAACGTTTGCGGGAACCCCGGCCAGAGGCTCGAGGGGCGCCCGAAGGTGAAGGTGATGAGGTGAGCCTGCAGTTAATTTTTGAAATGTTGTAAGCTCAGCAAATGGCGATAGCGCAGTTACAGAACCATAGCCATGCCCCTAACATGGTCGAGCTCGAGCAGTCCCGAAAAGCACTCGGAGGGATAAGCAAGTTGCCATGGAACCGGGCGAATCCAGGCCCGGGGAGACTTCCCAGGTGATGAAGATGCTCAAAGCATTGACAAATTGGGTGGAATCTGGCGAGAAAAAGATTGAGGCCAACGACAAGCAGGTAGAAACATATAACTTTAGGGTCGATCAGATCCCGAGAGCGCTTCCGATATTGAATGGGCCAGATTCTAAAAAGTTTATTCAGAAGCCTTTCCCCTCAAGCACGGTGCCGAAATCGATCCCCAAGAGGTTTCAAATGCCCGACATTCCCAAGTATAATGGAACCACAGATCCAAATGGCATGTAACCTCCTATACATGCGCAAAAAAAAGGGAATGACTTGGAAGACGATGGAATCAAGTCGGTATTGCTGAAAATTTTTGGGGAAAGCTTGTCAAAGGGAGCGATGATATGGTATCACAACTTGCCTCTGAATTCTATCGACTCATTTGCTATACTTGCAGATGCTTTCGTAAAGGCCCATGCCGGTGCCATCAAGGTCATAACGAGTAAGTCAAACCTTTTCAAGGTCAAGTAGAGGGAGAACGAGATGGTTAGTGAGTTCGTGTCGAGGTTCCAGATGGAATGGATGGATCTACCTCTGGTTGCGGATGATTGGGCCGTTCAGGCATTTACTCAAGAGCTCACCCTGAAAGTTCCGTGGCCTCTCAATAGATAAAGCAAAACTTGGTGGAATACCCGGCGATCACCTGGGACGACGTTCACAACAGGTATCAATCGAAGATCTGGGTCGAGGACGACCAACTCGGGGCCCCTTTATGGTCTGTTTACCCCATCAGAACGGATCCGGACGCCACCATGTAAGGAAGGACAAGAGAAATGATTGAGGACCGAGTAGCCGGGACCTGATGAGCAAGAGCAGGTTTGACAAGTCGCTTAGGAGTAGGGAGGCACCAAGATTATCGGAGTATAATTTTAATATTGACGCTGCAAGTATAGTGTCGGCTATAAGGCACATCAAAGAGACTAAGTGGCCAAGACCATTGCAGTCCGACCCTGCCCACAGGGATCCTAGTTTGGTGTGTAAGTACCACGGTACTCATGGTCATAGAACCAAAGATTGACGACAGTTAAGAGAAGAAGTTGCTCGATTGTTCAACAATGGACACCTTCAAGAAGTCCTAAGCGAGCGAGCCAAAATCCACTTCAGAAACGGGAACGCCATAAAACAGGCTGAACCAGAGGAGCCTCAACAAGTAATCAATATGATCACTGGGGTAGTTGATGTCCCCCAAGGGCCAATGATCAAAACGCATCAAAGTTTTTATCACGAGAGAAAAACGCATCCGGGAATATGTCCTGGAAGGAGCCATCTCGTTCAGTGATGAGGACACCGAGGGCATTGTACAGCCTCACAACATGTGTTGGTAATATCCGCACTTATCAATAAATATCAGGTTAAACGTGTGTTGATTGATCCAGATAGCTCGGCCAACATCATCGGATTAAGGGTCGTAGAACAACTGGGTTGAAGGACGAAATCATACAGGCGGTCTAGGTATTGGATGGATTCAACATGGCGTGCGAGACCACGAGGGGTGAGATAAATTTACTGGTAAACATTGTCGAGACCACCCAAGAAATAAAGTTCTACGTGATTGAAGGAGATATTAGGTACAACGCCTTGTTCGGAAGGCCGTGGGTTCACAACATAAGAGCAGTGCCTTTGACTTTATACCAAGCGCTGAAATTTCCCACTCCGGGAAAAGTCAGAACAATCTACTGAGAACAGCCGGTTGTAAAGGAAATGTTCGTTGTCAATGAAGTGATTCCGGTGCCTGCAGTTTCGACATCAAAAAGTAGGGAATTGACCAAAGAAGAAGAAACTAAATAACAATCAATGATACTGGCCTCAGTTGATCCGGAAAAACAGAAGGAGCATGGAGCAGATGATGAAGATGATTACAACATCTAGAGATATTTCATAGCACCCAATGACACTGACGCCACCAAATCAATGATCGAGGAGTTGGAGCAAGTTATACTGATCGAGCACCTATCGGATCGAAAGGTTTACCTGGGCACAGGGTTAACCCCCGAGCTCAAGAAAAAACTTATTGATTTTCTTAGAGCTAATGCCGATTGTTTTTCCTGGTCCCATTTAGACATGACAAGGATCCCACCGGAGGTAACCAGTCACAAATTGGCTTGGATTCGAAGTTCTATCCGGTTAAACAGAAGAGAAGGCCACAGTCCGAGATCAAACACGTATTCATAAATGACGAGGAATCTAAACTTCTGAAAATAGGTTCAATTCGGGAAGTTAAATACCTGGATTGGTTAGGTAACGTAGTAGTCGTGCCTAAGAAAGGAAATAAACTTAGAATGTGTAGATTATAAGAATCTAAGCAAGGCATGTCCAAAGGATTTTTTCCCTTTACCCAATATTGATCGAATGATCGATGCAACGGCCGGACACGAGATACTTAGTTTTCTCGATGCCTATTCCAAGTACAACCAAATGCGGATGGACCCAGGAAATCAAGAATAGACTTCTTTCATAACAAATTCGGCACCTATTGCTATAACGTAATGTCGTTCGGATTAAAGAATACCGATGCCACATACCAACGCCTAGTCAACCGGATGTTCGAAGAACAAATAGGAAAATCAATGGAAGTTTATATTGATGATATGTTGGTTAAGTCCCTGTGAGAAGAGGACCATATGAAACATTTGCAGGAAACCTTCGGCATATTGAGAAAGTACAACATGAAGCTAAACCTGGAGAAGTGCACATTTGGGGTCAGCTCCAAGTTTCTCGGATTTATGGTATCTAACCGGAGAATAAAGATCAACCCAGACAAAATAACAAAAATACAGGACATCACCGTAGTCGAAAATGTCAGGGCAGTACAAAGACTGACCGGGCGGATAGCCGCGTTGGGCCGGTTCATCTCGAGATCGTCGGATAAGAGTCATTAAAAAAGAAGAACATTTTCTCTTGGATTCTGAAATGCCAGCAAGATTTGGAAGAACTCAAGTGATACCTATCAAGCCCCCCTCCCTTGTTGCACACTTCGAAGGCGGATGAATATATGCACCTCTACTTGTCGGTTTTCGAGGTGGCAGTAAGTGGTGTACTGGTCTGCAAGAAAAAGGTACACAATTTCCTATTTATTATATTAGTAGAAACCCAGGCGATGATGAAACAAGGTATCCTCACCTAGAAAAAATAGCGATTGCTTTACTAAGAGCTTTTAGGAAATTAAAATCGTACATTCAATGCCACCCCATATGATTCGTGACCTCCTATCCTCTGAGGAATGTCATGTATAAACTGAGCTCTCGGGCCGGTTGGTCAAATGGGCCATAGAAATTAGCGTATATGATATCGAGTATAAATTCTAGATCGCCAAACTTTGTGGCCGACTTTACGCCGACTTTGATACCCGAGGTAGAAAAGGAGTTACTACTCACTTTGAGTATTAACTCAGGGATCTTGACCCTATTCACAGAAGGTGCCTCCAACGCGAAGGGGTCCGGGCTCGATATCGTATTGAAACCACCTGTGGGTAATGTAATTAGCCAGTCTATTAAAATTGTAAAATTGGCTAACAACGAAGCCGAGTATGAGGATGTGATTGCAGGTCTAAACTGGCTAAGAGCCTAGGGGCCAAAGTGATCGAAGCCAAATATGACTCATTCCTTGTCATAAATTAAGTCAACGAAACGTTCGAAGTAAAAGAAGAACGGATGCAGAGGTACTTGAACAAGTTGCAGGTGACCTTACACCAATTCTAAGGAATAGACTCTACAGCACGTACATCGGGATCAAAATAGTGAGGCCGATGCACTAGCCATCTTGGGGTCGTCTGTCGACTCCGATGAATTCGACTCGGGGGAAGTTGTACAACTGATGAACTCGGTGGTAGAAAAAGGTCACGCCGAGGTAAACTTGACAAGTTTGACTTGGGATTGGAGAAACAAATACATAGACTACCTGAAGACAGGAAAATTGCCATCGGATCCCAAAGAATCAAAAGCCCAGTGCACCAAAGCTGCCAGGTTCAGCTTAGTCGAGGGGAAATTGTTCAGAAGATCCTTCTTCGGCCCACTAGCTAGGTGCTTGGGTCCGGGAGAGACTGAATACGCTACGAGAAAGGTCCACGAGGGCAATTGGGGGAACTACTCAGGGGCAGAATCCCTGGTTTGGAAGATGATTAGAGCCGGTTACTACTGGAATGAAATGGAGAAATACGCGAAAGATTTTGTACGGAAATGCAAAGAGTGTCAAAGACATGCCCCAGCAATTCATCAACCCGGAGAGATGCTTCACCCGGTCCTGTCGCCATGGCCGTTTATTAAATAGAGGATGGACATCGTCGATCCCCTGCCATGGGCGCCCGATAAAGCCCAATACATACTACTCATGACCGATTATTTTTTTAAGTAGGTCGAGGCTCAGGCGTTCGAGAAGGTCCAAGAGAAAGAGGTCATCGACTTCATCTGGGATCACATAATATATTGATTTGGGATGCCGATCGAGATCGTTTGCGACAACGGAAAATAATTCGTCGACAGCAAGGTAAGTATGTTTTTCGAAGACCACAAAATCAAAAAAATATTATCAACACCTTACCACCCTAGTGGGAATGGACAAGTGGAATCGACGAACAAAACTATACTCCAAAACTTCAAAAAGAGACTGATTGATTCGAAAGGAAAGTGGAAGGAAATCTTTCCCGAAGTCTTGTGGGCATATCAAACGACTTCGAAGTCGAGTACCGGAGCGACCCCGTTCTCCTTAGTCTACGACACGGAAGCCTTGATCCTGGTCGAGGTGGGGGAACCGAGCCTCAGGTTCCAATATGCTACCGAAATGTCAAACGGCGAGGCCATGACCACGAGTCTGGACTTATTGGATGAAAGGCGGGAAGCTGCCCTAGGCCAATTGGCCACCGAAAAGAAGCAAGTAAGGAGGTACTACAACCGAAGAGCTCGCCTTCAGCATTTTGAAGTTGGGGACTTGGGATTAAGGAAAGTAACGCTACACACCAGGAACCCAAACGAAGAGAAACTAAGCCCGAATTGGGAAGGACCATATAGAGTCGCTGGAATAACCAGGAAAGGTTCATATAAACTCGAGTCAGGAAACGGTATGCAACTACCGAACAACTGGAACGTGGCACACTTACAGTGGTACTACCGCGAAGGTACAAACACAATTCCTTTTTGAAACTTGTTATATTACGGACTAACTTGTGCAGGTACTCGCTCGAAGGCAAATGTAACTATTAGGTTTGAAGCACGTGTTGTACTCTTTTTCTCTTGAACCGGTTTTTTCCCGAAGTTGGTTTTACGAAAAGATTTTTAACGAGGCAACAGTAAAACGTACTACTTTAGTTTTGAAGGCCAGCCTAAAGTTGGAGTTACTGATCAATACGGGGAGGGGGGGGGGGGGGGGGGGGGGGGGGGGGAGGTAGATTTTTCCCCGATTCCCCAATGAGGAAACAAAAGGGAAGCACGACTACAAGCGAGGGCGAAGGGTCCCTCGTAACGGAACTCGGGAAGAGTGAACGATGCATCTAGGAAGGGGGCACGGTGAAATAACGGACCCAGACCAAGAAAGGTTTCTGGACGACGGGAAATGCGGAGAACGGTTATGCATGACGAGTAGGGAGCCCTAATATTCACGCTCAAAGGATATTACTATGCAAATTCTGATATCAACTGCGTATTGATATTTACCAGAAAAAGAAGATTTTTAACTTATTTAGACTTGTACTATGACTTAAATTCCCCTACTATATAAATGAGAAGGTTTCTTTTATTTCGACACAATGTGACACGCAAATCAAAGCAATAAAAGTTTATTTTTGCCTTCTAGCTATTATAAAAAGTGTTCTTCACTTGTTCTCTTCTTTATTCGCAACTGAGCTCATATCGAGGATATGATCGAGGTCGAATTACACTGTTCAACCTAAGATCATGCTTGATCATCACATTATGATTGGTTTAATCTTTTATTTTATCTCTTTGATTTAATTACTTGTTGTTCTTAGATCATTTGTATTGAATTAAATCACATATCCGTTGAACCACGTACAAATTTAATTATCACTCATTTTTTAGAGTAAACGATACCATTACTTGTCAGTGACTATAAAAATTTATGATTATAGGTTAAGTACGAAGTTGAAAATTATATTATTTCCAAATACAAAGATAGGTTATCTTTTTTTGGCCGAATTACGAGCTTAATGAGGAAACAATGTCTCATAAACCGGAAAGTAGGGGGTAGTGACTTCTTCTATGTTGAAGATATAATTAAGCAAATAAATTAAGATATATTTCTCTAACAACTTAAACTTTTAAATTATATGATCACATACATTAACATAATATTAGAGTAGGCAGAGATCCTAGGTTCGAGTCTTACTGCCATCCATTATCAAAAGAATTTCCACCCGCTGTGTCCTTGTCAGGACTATTACATTCCTAAATTGGTTAAACATTAAGATCGAAATGTGTTGTACTTTTCGTATATGCTGTTGAACAATTAACACAATTTGAGTTTTGATTGTGTTAGGTCGAAGATTCATTTTTCGCATTTTCGTTTTGGTGATCCGCATATTATTACTCGTACTATTTTGTTGGCTCCAATTAGAAGTGGCAAAGGGGAAGATCAGACTGGACATGGGCGAATCCAAAAGGAGTAATGCAAAACAGATAAAATATTCTATCCAACCATATTTAATACAGATAGAAAATGGATTAACCAGCGCTTTTGGGAGAATTCCCTGTTTTTATCCATAGTTGTTCTATTTTTAAAAAATTTATTATCCAATTAATTTTTTAATGGATAATATAGATGAATAATTATTTTTTATCCATTTTTCCACTACTAGCTTAAATTAATCAATGTCAAATATAACTATGCCGTCATGTAGTGTGACAATCTATCTCAACTAATACATGAATGTAGATTATAATATTCTTCACTTTAAAAGTTTAGAGACACAATTAACACTAATAACTTATACTATTATTCACTTTAAAAGTTTAGTGACACAATTAACACTAATAGCCTGTTTGTCAAGTTTCTCTCATCCTAAAAGTAATTATTTTTAAAAAAATATTTTTTTCCCAAAGTTGATGCGTTTGGCCATGCTTTTGGAAGAAAAAAAAAAGTATTTTTGAGGAGAAGCAGAAAAGAAGTCTTGGCCATGCAAGGACGGTTTTGGAGAAGCAGAAAAAAGTAGTTTCTTTCAAAAAACACTTTTTTAAAAGCACTTTTGAGAAGAAGACAATGAGAAGCAGTTTTTAAAAACTTTGGCAAACACTCGTTGCTGCTCAGAAGCGCTTTTCAAATTAATTATCTAAACACAAACTGCTTCTCACCAAAAGTACTTTTGAAAAAATCACTTTGTGAAAAAAACACTTCTCAAAATAAGTTATTTTTACAGCTTGGCCAAACAAGCTATAAATTGCTCAAAAAATTTCTTTAAAACAACTCTCATTTTAAACCCGTCTGTAGCAAACTCGAAAAGCATTCCTGATTTTCAAAGAACAATGTAAGGTGAAGAAGAAGGCACACTTTAAATACAAGAAGATTATAATTATATGTTATTAAGTGTTAAAGGGAAAATTTTAAAAATCTTTCGTTTTTATCTTAAACTTTGTGCCCAGTCAACACTATCATGCAAATTGCATCGCGACTTACAATTTGCGTGACATTGTGACATGTTTTTTTCCCCATAACTATATCAGTATCACTCTCTCCACATGCAAATGCTAGCTGCGCACGCCAATGCAAATATTGTCAATTACCTTAATCGCTTTTCAAGCATCTGACTTTGATCATTAAATTAATATAATACTAACACTAGCCAAGAAAGAGATTGAACAGTTGAAAATATGATAATATAAGCTGTCTTTTTCCTTTTATTTTCCTACAGGTAATCTTTAATTAGATAGTTTACAAACCTGCAGAAAAGCTAAAAGCTCTCAATCCAGAAAAATCCTTAACGGTGTTCAGACTTGAAAGAAGTAAAAAATATCCTCACAAAGGTTGTTCAATATATATTATATGTATCTAAAATCTAATATTTTACTTATATATGCAATGTAATTTTTCGCAATATTTCGACAAAAGGTAGTCAAATATTGACCGCCCTTATCAAAAAGTGGCTTCGCCTCTGATGATATGGATGGAATCCATGTCTTCAACTCCTTCTTTGAACTCCACATACATGTTAGAGGCCTCGCAAATATGGACAGATAGAATCTACCATTGGGGCAGTCCGGTGCACAAGGCATCCCGTGTTCACGCACCGGAGGAAGGGCCGCACCCTCAAGGATGTGATGTAGACAGCCTACCCTAATGCAAGCATTAGTGGCTACTTCCTTGACTCGAACACATGATCTATATGTCACACAGAAACAACTTTACTGTTGCTCCAAGGCTTTCCTTCAAATGGAATCTATCATCATCTTGGAATAAGCAAACAAAACGAGCTACCACAGTATATGAACATCCTTGAATCACTAGACCTCGTATAGTTTCAGTGAGTTCTCGATAGATCGCACATTACTATAGAATCCAAGATTTAAAATCTATGGGATTCAAACTTTAACGTTCTAAGTTGAATTCACTGTATTTACAAAATTAGAGGAACATATAATTATTTGTTATAATTTTAGTAAATTTTTACACATAAATATATGTTTCACGTCGAAAGTACTAGATTAAAATGAACACAATACTTAATGCCGCATTCACCACTGCTGTGTGCGTATATATGTATGTATCAGAAGACCTATGTCGCGTGAACTCTTTGAAAATATGTCGCTTGATGCGCGTCGGATCCTCTAAAAGTAGCATTTTTGGAGGATCCGACATGGTTTCGGCCGCATATTTGGAGAGTTTGTGCAACATCGCAGAAGACTATGTCTAAAATAAAGATAATGGAGTGCATTTCAATAACTTGCCAGCTTATTTGCAGACAGCTTCAAAGGCCAACTACATATATGTTAATACTTAAATAGTAGTAAAAAATTGCAAAGATAATTATGAGTATCATGCATAAGCTAAACTAAGCAAGCTTGTTGACATGATATAAAGGTATATGCCCATAATATTCCAAGGATTATTCTGGTTTGCCTGAATTGATATTAGTGAGACAACTCTTATAAGTAGTAGGCATTTTCCCATAAATCCAACAGTTCTCTCCTAATTTCAGAAGGTGCACTACAATCTTCTGAAGAAACAATTTTAGCCATGGCTATTGAGGATAATAATCTAAAAGTGCTTAATGCACTTGATTTGGCCAAGACTCAACTCTACCATTTCACAGCAATTGTTATTGCTGGAATGGGATTTTTCACTGATGCCTATGATCTCTTCAGCATTTCACTTGTAACCAAATTACTTGGGCGTTTATACTACACCAAGCCAGATTTATTGAAGCCCGGAACACTCCCTCCGACCGTCTCAGCATCGGTCACGGGTGTCGCCCTAGTTGGCACCCTCGCCGGCCAGCTTTTCTTCGGCTGGCTCGGTGACAAGATGGGCCGGAAAACGGTCTATGGTATGACTTTGGTTATCATGGTTTTGTGTTCCATTGCATCAGGGCTCTCCTTTGGGAGTACTCCTAAGGGTGTTATGGCCACTCTCTGTTTCTTCAGGTTTTGGCTTGGATTTGGCATCGGTGGCGATTACCCTTTATCCGCCACGATTATGTCCGAATATGCAAACAAGAAAACCCGTGGCGCCTTTATTGCTGCTGTCTTCGCTATGCAAGGTTTCGGAATTTTGTTCAGTGGGATAATTGCTCTTATTGTGGCAGCTGGATTTGATCATGCTTATAATGTCCCAAGTTTCCAAGAAAATGCAGCTCTTTCCACCGTGCCACAATCCGACTACATTTGGCGTATAATTCTAATGTTCGGAGCATTACCAGCTGGCCTCACTTACTACTGGCGCATGAAGATGCCCGAAACAGCCCGTTACACAGCTCTCGTGGCGAAAGACGCCAAAAGAGCCGCACAGGACATGGGGAGGGTACTACAAGTTGAAATTGATCCCGAGGATGCAAAAATCGAACAACTGTCTAGGGACGAAAGCAATAAATTTGGTCTATTTTCTTGGGAATTCGTTCGTCGCCATGGGCTGCACCTATTCGGCACAACTTCCACATGGTTCTTGTTGGACATTGCTTTCTATAGCCAAAATCTTTTCCAGAAAGATGTGTTCACTGCAATTGGATGGATACCAGCAGCCAAAACCATGAACGCCGTTCAAGAAGTTTACAAGATTGCAAGAGCACAAACCTTGATTGCACTACTTAGTACAGTGCCAGGATACTGGTTCACCGTGGCGTTCATCGATATCGTTGGAAGGTTCGCGATCCAACTGATGGGGTTCTTCTTCATGACTGTATTCATGTTCGCCATCGCCATTCCCTACGATCATTGGAGATTGAAGGAAAACCATATCGGGTTCGTTGCAATGTATGCTCTGACATTCTTCTTCGCGAACTTTGGGCCTAATGCAACCACATTCGTGGTTCCAGCCGAGATTTTCCCAGCCAGACTCAGGTCGACATGCCATGGGATTTCTGCAGCTGCAGGTAAGGCCGGAGCTATAGTAGGAGCGTACGGTTTCCTGTACGCTGCACAAAGCAAAGATCCAACGAAAACCGATGCAGGATACCCGGCGGGTATTGGCATAAAGAACTCACTCATTGTCCTAGGAGTCATTAATGCTTTGGGAATGGTTTGTACCTTCTGTGTGCCAGAGTCCAAAGGAAAATCCCTAGAGGAAGCATCACAGGAAACTATACCTGGAGAAAGTTGAGTTGTGATTCTATTGTGTGATTGATGCAGTCTTTTTGTGTTCTTTTTTTCCATTTCTTTTCTATGTATTCTATGTATCTGTTGCTGTCTTTTTCTTTGTATTGTAATTCTTGTTTGCTGAATTTTTTAAGATTCTTTCAACAACGTGTGTATCATACTCTCAAACTGAACGCTTACAAGTTAAGACTTACGAAAAAATGGTATTGATGTTTTTACAACTTCTCTTACGTTTTCTTTTGATTTTGAATATCTTTGTAGTATATAATATTGAAAGACAAAATAGACAGACAGATGCTCAAACTTGGTCCCAACTGTCAAAAGAGGATCCCAGGAAATTTATTCGAACCTAATTCTTCCGAAAATTTCTATTCCAATCAACGGCCTCTTACCAGGTGATACTGAGGAGGACCGGACCCTTTTTTTATTTGTTTCTCTCTTTACTGTTCAAAGAAGAGGTGGTTTTGTTAAGTGTATACCCACTTTGTATGAGAAAGAAAGGATATAAACATAGTGGTTGTCTAACGAGATACTATGCAGAATAAGATCTTCAGGTGAGTCACATATTGCGCATTTACCGCTTTCGAATTTTTGAAATTGGATTGACACTTAAACTTATCCAATAATTAAACCTCAATGTTAACACAGGTGTGTCTCATTTACTCTTCCTTTTCGATGCCCGTGGAACTACTGTCAATGGTTTACTCAATTACTTCTTGGGAATGTTAAAAAAAAAAGATTACTACGTGATTTTTTGAATCTGCCTATATCTATCGCTTTTCCTTCATTGATTTGATTCTTTCAATAGATACCGAGATTCAGATTGGAAATCAAAAATCTAGTAATTCAAACTATAAGACATAAGAGTAATTCAGATTGATCAGAACAAATAGATATAGCAAATAAATGGAATTGGATGCTATGTCAATCCCATATATGGAATTGATATTCACATATATCAAGATAATATTGTAGATTGATCTATAGATCCATATCAAAAGATCCATATCAAATGCAGCCTCTATCTTTATTTTATTCCAGGGGGCTGCTTTATAACTACAATCTAACTAATAAATAGTATGGTAGAAAGAAATAGATGAATCTTTCTTTCTACCATACTATCTATCTATTAGAATACTGCCGATTCTAGTCCACTCATTTCATTTAAGACATGAAATTAGAATCTTTTTCATTTTATTTCGTCAATTTTGGCTAAGAACTCAGAAGTCAAGTTTCATTCAAATTAGTTNGTTCATCGATATCGTTGGAAGGTTCGCGATCCAACTGATGGGGTTCTTCTTCATGACTGTATTCATGTTCGCCATCGCCATTCCCTACGATCATTGGAGATTGAAGGAAAACCATATCGGGTTCGTTGCAATGTATGCTCTGACATTCTTCTTCGCGAACTTTGGGCCTAATGCAACCACATTCGTGGTTCCAGCCGAGATTTTCCCAGCCAGACTCAGGTCGACATGCCATGGGATTTCTGCAGCTGCAGGTAAGGCCGGAGCTATAGTAGGAGCGTACGGTTTCCTGTACGCTGCACAAAGCAAAGATCCAACGAAAACCGATGCAGGATACCCGGCGGGTATTGGCATAAAGAACTCACTCATTGTCCTAGGAGTCATTAATGCTTTGGGAATGGTTTGTACCTTCTGTGTGCCAGAGTCCAAAGGAAAATCCCTAGAGGAAGCATCACAGGAAACTATACCTGGAGAAAGTTGAGTTGTGATTCTATTGTGTGATTGATGCAGTCTTTTTGTGTTCTTTTTTTCCATTTCTTTTCTATGTATTCTATGTATCTGTTGCTGTCTTTTTCTTTGTATTGTAATTCTTGTTTGCTGAATTTTTTAAGATTCTTTCAACAACGTGTGTATCATACTCTCAAACTGAACGCTTACAAGTTAAGACTTACGAAAAAATGGTATTGATGTTTTTACAACTTCTCTTACGTTTTCTTTTGATTTTGAATATCTTTGTAGTATATAATATTGAAAGACAAAATAGACAGACAGATGCTCAAACTTGGTCCCAACTGTCAAAAGAGGATCCCAGGAAATTTATTCGAACCTAATTCTTCCGAAAATTTCTATTCCAATCAACGGCCTCTTACCAGGTGATACTGAGGAGGACCGGACCCTTTTTTTATTTGTTTCTCTCTTTACTGTTCAAAGAAGAGGTGGTTTTGTTAAGTGTATACCCACTTTATATGAGAAAGAAAGGATATAAACATAGTGGTTGTCTAACGAGATACTATGCAGAATAAGATCTTCAGGTGAGTCACATATTGCGCATTTACCGCTTTCGAATTTTTGAAATTGGATTGACACTTAAACTTATCCAATAATTAAACCTCAATGTTAACACAGGTGTGTCTCATGGACAACCCGAGCTGACATGGCAAACGTGGTGTTTCTCACTCAAATTTGAGCGCGTGAAACCCTTAAAATTTATGTTTTTCTTTTTTCTCGTTTTCCAAAACTAACATCCTCCTTCAAATTTCCACCAACCCCTCCCCC
>MCJB01052063.1:0-10247 GCA_002018475.1 Nicotiana obtusifolia | reverse complement strand
CCCCCCCTTTTCGTAGCATTCAATACTCTCTACGAGATACACTTGCGTCAAGTTGAAGTGTCTACTTGATCGATGGGTAAGTTTAAGTGTCAAACTAACGATTGAAGCTAAGTATAAGTGTCAACGATATACAATAACTTTTCCGAATACATCTTACAATTTACATAATACGGTACTCTCTAAAGAGCAACTCTGTCCTTCTCCGACCTTGACTTGTCTGTATATTTTGCCATTTCAAAATGTCAATAATGGATGATAGTGTAATTAAAAAATTAACCTAAGATATTCTATTAGAACCAGCTTTTATTGCACTCACGTCATATACTTCAAGTAATATTGATGTATGTTATAGATAGTTGACTTTTGCTTGTCTCTATTTTATTTTTGAATAAGAAGATGACTTACAAAATTAGAGTATATAACAAAAATTGGATATCTATCTCCCTTTATTTGGTTAGTGAATAAAAAAATGAAAGGGAAATAAAGAAGACAAAATGTTCTTTTCAAAAAGCCATAAGAGCATAAGTGGAAAGCATTAGCTGATTTATTTAAAAATATATTTTCTTTAGTCATAAGTGGAAAGCATTAGCTGATTTGTTTAAAAATATATTTGCTTTAATCTTTAAAATAATAAGGAATAACTAATTTAGTTTTTTTCCTTTTTTCTTTTTTTAGATTTATTAAAATATTGTACTCCTTCCGTACTACTACATGTAGGAGAATTAGATTGAGTATGAAATTTAAGAAGGAAAGGTTTAACATGAAAGGTTATTTTTTTTTGACTTATCATGTTAATCTTTTTTTTTTTTTTTAAATTTTTTTTCCAGGAAAGCTTGAGCTTTTGGTCAAACATGTTTGTAGGCTAATCAGTGAAGGATTTTCATCTTCGAAACTCATCGGTAAAAACAGTGCAAGAGAAATAATACAAAAAATGATCGAATTTTGGACGCCTGAAAAAGATAGGAGGTGCTCGGAATGGTTGAAATAGTTGAATAGGAGGATCACTATGATTATAGCACTCGGTAAATTTACCGAAGACGAAATTGATTATTTGATATTATGGATGACTGGTCACGGAGGGACCATATTTTCTTTTTTTAGAGATGAAAGACACGTGTTGTCCTCTTTCTCCGTTTGTTGTCAAATTCATATTTTCCCACCATTACTAACCTCCCAGAACTTTTCTTTTTTAGATAGATCATCACTCACCCTTTTTAAAATTTAATTAAAGACAATAATTTTGGTTATAGAATTGCAAAACAAAAAAGAGACCCCACCCGCCTTTCAAATACTTGAGACGAATTCAAGATTTAAAGTTTATGAATTTCATACAGGACTCAAATTAACACTATAATATAGTTTAATTCATAATCAAATATTTATAAGTATTTAGTAAATATCTAACTATATACACAAGGTTTGGCAAAGATTATTGAATTCACGTGAACTCTTAACGGACCCTCTAGATCTGTCCCCGTTAACTCAAGAGAAGTAGAAAGAAAAAGAGTTCTGGTAACGATCCGTCGTGCTTCAATCAGAAAAAGAAAACTATGGATCATCATCCATGACACTTCTATGTAAACATATCGAGAAAGGAGAAAATATTGATCAAAAGGAAATATTCTTATCAAGAAAGAAGCTAACACAGAGTAGATGTCCGAAATTATGAGATAAAGTCAAACCTCTTTATAACAGCGTTCTTATATAACAACTATTCACTATAAAAGATAAGTTTTTATCTGAACCGATTTTTATATTATATTATAATATATGTCATTTGTGATGTGACAGCACTTAACTGTAGCAGCCAAAAAATATCGGAACAAACAAAGCTGTTATAAAAATATTTGACTTTATTCCCAATGTCACTCTCTCGACATGCATAGGCTAGTTGCACGCCAATGCAAATATTTTTCATATTGTCAATTACCCCAATTGCGTCAAGTATCTGACTTTGGTTATAAATTATAAAATACTTTGCAAAGAAAGAGACTGGAGTTGGAAAATAAGATAAAATAATATAAGTCGTTTTTCTTGTTAATCTCAATCAAAGAAGTAAACGATGCCTTGTTGCTAGTGAACTCAAGGCCATTGTCCATTGTGGAATAAATATCGAAGTATATACGAATGTCAAGGCACAAATCTTGTGAATCGTTTGTAATTTATATGCCAACGTTTTTTAAGTATGTTAACGTTGGTCAAACTCAACCCCAAAAGTTAGTTTTTGAAGTGAAAATTATCCTATATATATATATATATATAAGGAGAAGAATTATGCATCCCACAATTAATGTGGGACTTTTAACATTGGCGCCCAAATACCTAAGACTGGACATTTGAAGCATGAACCACGTTAAGAAATAGACCTTAGACCTAGTTCAATACAGAAGCTAACTTTTGAAGTGAGGTTGTCCAAAATTATATAACGAGACGAATTATCCATCTCAAAACCAACATGAGACTTCGAACAAAGTAAACTTTAGCCAGAGAAAGAGATGTGTTAGAGTTTGTAATATTGGAGTGAAATAATAGTATATTCTCAGGTACCATGAGTTCAAATAGATTTACTTAAAGAATTAATTTTCAAGTACCTTGAGTAAAATATGATTTCAAGAATTATTTTGAGGTATGCGAGTGAAATAATTGGTAACAGGCTTAGTTTGTTGTATTGCAGAAGAGCGCTGTGAGCATTGTGTGCTAACCCCATAGATAGACGATCGCTCTTTTGAGATAGTAATCAGGAAAAATAAAAAATAGCCAGATTTACAACTGATAATTAAAAAATAATCACAATTCAAAAGTAATCGAAATTTAGTGTCTTTTTCATGTAAAGATAAAATCTGAACAAAAACACCCTTAAAACCCCGAAAATATTTTAGCGTAATATGCTGCAGTTCGACTTTTTTACTATGAGCTTCCGTGTTGGAATTTTTTAATGTGCTGGAGTTCCAACATAATACGCAGGAAGTTTATGAGCAGGAGTTCTATTATCCCGCATATTATGCTGAAATTTTCCGTGTGCTGGAGTTCCAACATAATATGCTGAAAGTTTATACAAGAAGCTCCATAATCTCGCATATCATGCTGGATCTTTTCGTGTTTCAGCAAAACAGTGACTATTTCTCGATGACTTTACAAACGCTAGCTATTTCCCGGTTACCAATCCGAAAACTGGCTAGCCCATGCTATTTTCACACAGTAATTGTATCACGCTCAAGCCTTCTTCTTCATCTTTCTTCTATTTCTATATTCCTGTCTCTTTTCCGCCTCTCTATCAGAAATTTTCTAACAATATGTACAGAAACAGAATATAGAAATGAAAAAGGTATAGAAAAGGAAAATAAGTCAGCTGAAATTTGGTTGACTCCATATATACTATATCAGAATACTATGTCTAACATAAAGGTAATGGTGTGCATTAATTTCAGATGATAATAAACAACTTGCCAGCTTATCACAGACAGCTTCAAACACCATTAGCTATACTTAAATGAGAAAGTTGCAAATTTAGTATGACTATCAATCCATAACTTAAAGTAGTAAGCTTGTTGACATGATACAAAGGTATATGCTCATTATATTCTGGAGATGATTCTGTTTTATCTGAAATGGTATTACTGAGATAACTGTTATAAATAGTTGGTAATTACCAAAGCTTAATCATCAATTCATATCTCTATTCTATCAGTTTTCTCTTAAATTCAGAAGGTGTACAATCTTCTGAAGAAGGTAATTTCCAATCAAAGAAACTAAAGTAGTTTTGCATTTTTGATTTGGCATTAGGATTTTCTTGTTACTTTTCTTTACTTTTTTTCCTAAATATCACATGCAATAAACATTCACCCTACTGGATTCACGTGAATCCGTAATCAAGCCTCTAGATTGCCCCTGCATTCAATACTCAGCATCCTTATATCTACAGATTAAGCTGTAAAAATTGAGTCGTGGAAACAGCCTCTTGCAGAAATATAGGATAAGGTTGCGTACAATAGACCCTAGTGCTCCGGTCCTTCCCTGTATCCCGGACATAGCAGGAGCTTAGTGCACCGGGCTGCCATTTAAGCTGTAAAAATTGACTATGCTAGTCTGAAATAATTTTACCATGCATTTGGTTTCTCATGTTTCTGTTATTCAAGTGTTGCTACTTTCATTGATAACTTCGAAAAGATACATAGTAGTAGCAGTGTGATGTTTGAAGTCTAAAAGAGTCAAGATTATACAAAGAATTCTTCTTTTTATGGTTAATTCAATTTATTGAATTAATGTTGTGTCTTAAAATGCAGATACTCTTGAACTGTTGGAACAAGAAGCAACTTTAGCCATGGCTAATGATAATAATCTACAAGTGCTTAATGCACTTGATGTGGCCAAGACTCAACTCTACCATTTCACCACAATTGTTATTGCTGGAATGGGATTTTTCACTGATGCCTATGATCTCTTCAGCATTTCCCTTGTAACCAAGTTACTTGGGCGTTTATACTACACCAAGCCAGATTTATTGAAGCCCGGAACACTCCCTCCAACCGTCTCAGCGTCGGTCACGGGTGTCGCCCTGGTCGGCACCCTCGCGGGCCAGCTTTTCTTCGGCTGGCTCGGTGACAAGATGGGCCGAAAAACGGTCTATGGCATGACTTTGATTATCATGGTTTTGTGTTCCATTGCATCTGGGCTCTCCTTTGGGAGTACTCCTAAGGGTGTTATGGCCACTCTCTGTTTCTTCAGGTTTTGGCTTGGATTTGGCATCGGTGGCGATTACCCTTTATCCGCCACGATTATGTCCGAATACGCAAACAAGAAAACCCGTGGCGCCTTTATTGCTGCTGTCTTCGCTATGCAAGGTTTCGGAATTTTGTTCAGTGGGATAATTGCACTTATTGTGGCAGCTGGATTTGATCATGCTTATAATGTCCCAAGTTTCCAAGAAAATGCAGCTCTTTCCACCGTGCCAGAATCCGACTACATTTGGCGTGTAATTCTAATGTTCGGAGCATTACCAGCTGGCCTCACTTACTACTGGCGCATGAAGATGCCCGAAACAGCCCGTTACACAGCTCTCGTGGCGAAAGACGCCAAAAGAGCCGCAGAGGACATGGGGAGGGTACTACAAGTTGAAATTGATCCCGAGGATGCAAAAATCGAACAACTGTCCAGGGACGAAAGCAATAAATTTGGTCTATTTTCTTGGGAATTCGTTCGTCGCCATGGGCTGCACCTATTCGGCACAACTTCCACATGGTTCTTGTTGGACATTGCTTTCTATAGCCAAAATCTTTTCCAGAAAGATGTGTTCAGTGCAATTGGATGGATCCCAGCAGCCAAAACCATGAATGCCGTTCAAGAAGTTTACAAGATTGCAAGAGCACAAACCTTGATTGCACTACTTAGTACAGTGCCAGGGTACTGGTTCACCGTGGCGTTCATCGATATCGTTGGAAGGTTCGCGATCCAACTGATGGGGTTCTTCTTCATGACTGTATTCATGTTCGCCATCGCCATTCCCTACGATCATTGGAGATTGAAGGAAAACCATATCGGGTTCGTTGCAATGTATGCTCTGACATTCTTCTTCGCGAACTTTGGGCCTAACGCAACCACATTCGTGGTTCCAGCTGAGATTTTCCCAGCTAGACTCAGGTCGACATGCCATGGGATTTCTGCGGCTGCAGGTAAGGCTGGAGCTATAGTAGGAGCGTATGGTTTCCTGTACGCTGCACAAAGCAAAGATCCAACGAAAACCGATGCAGGATACCCGGCGGGTATCGGCATAAAGAACTCACTCATTGTCCTAGGAGTCATTAATGCTGTGGGAATGGTTTGTACCTTCTGTGTGCCAGAGACCAAAGGAAAATCCCTAGAGGAAGCATCACAGGAAAATATAACTGAAGAATGAATAGCCTCAAATGGATTTTGGAGGTTGACTTTGTGATTCTGATGCAGTTTTTTTTCCTCCTTTCTTTTCTATGTATTTGTTGCTCTAGTTTCCTTTTTCTTTGTATTGTCTAAGCTTGTTTGCTGTAAGTTTTAAATTATTTATTTTTCAACCAACTGTGTAATTATAATTATTTCACTTCATTGTGAGGTGAAAAAGGTTTTGCTTTTTATTTATATTACAGATTTGTTTTTAACTGAGTGATAATGACTTGACCTTTCTTTTTTAGATTTGACCTTTTGTAGAGGTAGAAATATATTACCATTTGTAGAGGTAGAAATAGAAAATTCAACAGAAGCTACCTATCACAGTAACTTAAACGTTAGGGCGTCCACAGGAGTTTTGCCCATCCTTTTTTTGTTTTTTCAGTTGCAAGAGCTTTATTTCGATGCACTTGGCTGAAATTTTGGTCAGTAGTTTATTAGTTATTTACAATTAATCATTACTTTCTTTTCTTTTATCACGAAGATAGTTTTTGTGATCTCTTTTTGTATAACATAAAGAAGCTTTCCCACAGCTTGATGAGCAGCATAGTCAAAAGAAGATATAGGACATATTCCTGATTCATCCAATAAATCAATTTCATATGCTTGTGAAAGTTTAATATTTCTTTTCCAATGGTAACATGTGAGATAGAGATGAAGGAACGAGAGGATTCTTGTGCTTCTCTTCTAATGAAATGACAGAAAACTTCCCGTTTGATTGACGACTTACGACCATGTGACCTAAACAGCCCCTTCCTAGTTTCCTTTCTAGGTTTCTTGACCATCGCATCTCGCTTGTCTATTCCTCTAAAACCTTCTTTATAACATGTAAATTTTCTTGAAGTCACATATCCACAGACTTTACTTTTGTTAGCATATTCCTTCTAACACTAAACCCAATCATTGTAGCAGCAAAGTCGTTGTAATATTCATATGCAAACTCATCTGAATCAAATTCCATCCCAAGTTTTATTGGCTCAAATGAATGAGAAACATCCATATGTTCATTTTGAGATGAGATTTCAATAAATCTACCATTAAAAAGGAGAACGAAAGACACATTTTCATTACTTTTTAGAAGCTTTTGCTTAACACTAGACTTATAAAGGAATTACGAGGCATAGTCCTTGCCGACTCCCAATTTTTTTATCAGATTGATACAAATTTTATCAGGAATAGCATATTGCATATTAGTTTGACGGTCTATTAAGCTTGACTCATAAGATACTCAAATCTAATTCTAATTTTGAGTTAAAGCAAAGACCAGAATAGTTCGATTAGTAAATTTCACAAGCACATTGTATACAATTTTTAAATACATTGTATTCAGGAAATGAAGATTGCATAGCAATGACGATCTATTAACCTTGACTCGTAAGATATTCAAATCTATTTTTGATTTTGTAAGTTAAGAGGAGAAACTTTTTAAGTTACTAGTTTTCCTGTTAAAATCTATGTAATGCAAAGAAAAGAATAGTTCAGCTAGGAAATTCAACAAACACATTGTATGCAATTTTGTACGAGACAATTGCAACAACAAGAATCGCACAAACAAAAAGCATCTGATTTCTAATGAATCGAAATGGATAAAGAAGAACCTGGTGAGAATTGGTTAGTTTATTTCCAGCGAAAATGGAGCTCCACAGCGAAAATGATCTTCAGAAAATTGATTTCCATGTAAAAAATTTGAAAGACTTTATCTGGTGAAATGATTTTTGGTGTTTTCAAACTTTTGAGAGCAGATGTATTTTGGCGGGAAGAGGGAGGAATATCGGACTTTTGGATATATGAAGGGAATTTATTATTCTAAGTTTCTAACCATGGTTAATTAAGGTCTTATTTTAGTCAGTCAGATCTAAGCTATTAACTTTAACCATGATTTGTGTCTCCAATTCGAGAGAAAATAGAGCTAAGATATAAAGTTTATGAGTTTTGAATTTATTGAGTTTATGATTAAATAATTATATATATTTAATAAATTTTAATACAAATACAAAATTTAAACAAAAGCTATTTAAGTTTTTATGAACACGTAAGGGAGAAAAAAAAAAGAATGGAGAGGAGTCCCATTCTTCTCTATTATTATACCTTTCCGATAAACACTAACTAGTACAAATCAAGAAAGACAGTAACCAACCAAAAAAAAAAAAGAAACAAGGAAGAAATTAGGATTCTAGAGTAATTTGATTCTATCTCTTTGAGTAGACTTATTTGTTTACTTAATTATGTACATAAGTTGTCCTCTCATTATGAAAAGTCAACTTAAGATAAACAATGAATTCGACCGACTATTTATGTAGAGTTCCCTTTCTTTTACAATCCTCGAGATGTATCAAACCTAGTACCATCAAAGATGCCGCCTCCTCACCAGAAGCGTATCTAGGTTAAGGGATGTGGGTTCTCTCCCTAAATCATGTATAAAAATATTATATCTCTTCAAAATTATTTAAGTATATGTCCGTGCACCTTGCTCAAAGAATCCTATGGTGCATGCAATTATTATTCGGTGAACCTCTACAAGTGAACGGTTCGAATCTCACTCTGAACGGTCTTATTTTCGGCACGAAGTATAGATATATATGTGAAAATTACTAAAATTTTAAATACAATATAATTTTTGTAATGACCCGGCCGGTCGTTTTGAAAGTATTAGTCCTGATCCCCTATTATTGCTCTCTCTATTTCATTTTATGGTTATGTACCCAAAATCCGCATGTCGGGATGGCGCCTACCTTAATACTAGACAAGCCGACAACCTCAATAAACCACAATTTCTCTTATGTTTGAAAACACAATATTTAATATCAGTAGAAAAATCTCACAAATACAGATATAAATACACTGCCAAAACCAGGTGTCACGGAGTACATGAGCATCTAAATAATAACAAAGTCTGACTGATAAAACACTGTCTGAAAATATACAACAGCACAATAACTAAAAGGAAGAGAGTCAAGGTCAGCCGACGCCAAGCAGCTACCTTGATAGTCTCCAACTGATAACACTCTGAGATCTAACAGTCGTCGTATCCGGAAGCACCTGGATCTACACACGAGGTGCAGGGTGTAGTATGATTACAACCAACTCAGCAAGTAACAATACTAAATAAAGAACTGAAAGTAGTGATGAGCTTCACAGCTGAGTCCAATTACAGAAATTTTCAACATAATAAGGTAGGCATGCTTTCCAGTTCAACATTTAAGGCCAAAACACTAATTTCATGTCAAGTTCAACTGAAACATAGATAATATCTCTCAGAAATTCCCAAAACAGTGATATATGACAATTGTAGTACAATAATAATGAAACCAATGCATCCTCTCAGAGCAACAGTCACGCAGTCTTTCCACTCACTCGGCACTCGCACTCAGTAGGTACCTGTGCTCACTGGGGGTGTACAGACTCCGGAGGGGGCGCCTTCAGCCCTGTCACAATCCAAAATCCCAACCCGGTCGTGATGGCGCCTCTCATGAAGACAAGGCCAGCCGAATTAAACCAAACATCATTTAAACCGTTAACAATATAAAATAATATAGATAATTGCGGAAAATATATATAGTAACCATCCCGACTACAGCCCTCAGATCGGGGTGTCACAAAGTCATGAGCAACTAATGAGATCCTATTATAATATATCTATTACAACATCCTTAGCACAATATTTGAAGAAAGTGAAAGCGACAAAATAAGAAGACACGGGTTGCGAACGCCAACAGCTACCTCGTAGTCTCCGAATCACCACCCTGACAATGCTAGTAGTCAATACCTCGGGGTGGAACCGATAGCGCTTGAATCTGCACACAAGGTGCAGGGAGTAATGTGAGTACTTCCAACTCAGTGAGTAATAAGTATAAATAATTACTGAAAGTAGAAATCACATAATGCACAAGGCAATCTATAAAGAAGTAATGAATCATTAGTGTAAATTCAAGTAGAATCTTCTTTCAATGGGAAAAACAGGTACATCTTTCAAGTACATAACGGAAAGTAACGAAAAACACTTTAAAACCGCCCCTCGGGCTCAATATCTTTTGAAAACAGTAAAACCTTTAAAAATCCGGTTACCAGTTGTCATTGTTACCAACTGTAACCCACAGTTATCATTGTTACCAACTGTGTCAAATCTAGTTACCGGTTGTCATTGTTACCAACCGAAACCCACAGTTGTCATTGTTACCAACTGTGTTATCTTTCGTTACCGGTTGTCATTGTTACCAACTGTAACCTACAATTGTCATTGTTACCAATTGTAGTTTCATGATGGGTACACTGCGCTCACTGTGGGTGGTTCAGACTTCCGGAAGGGGCTTTCGCGGCCCAAGCGCTATATC
>MCJB01052062.1:0-15835 GCA_002018475.1 Nicotiana obtusifolia | reverse complement strand
TATATATATATATATATATATATATATCTTAGGGTACATAAAGTTATTCCACAAAAAGAGCGTTAGAACACAAAGAAAATATTAGTACATTATTAAGAATCAAAATGCACAATCAAGTACCTGAAGAAGCACAATCAAAGTTAAATCCTAAAAAAGAACAAGCTTTCAAGACTATATTATAAAGAGTCGACTATGCTATAACGGGATTATCTTTGAAGATACCTCTAGCGAAATCGAAAAAATATTTCTATGTCATGCAGTACTTGCAAAATATCATATCAAGAGGCATGACACTGTTAGCAATAATAGCAAGTGGTGTGCCAATAACGATATTATTATGAGGCCACCCACTTTAGATTTGATATACCTCTTCAAACAACTTGAATAACCATCACAAATATATCAAAGAAGAGCAATGGTGCTAAATTTATAAGAAAAGCAAAATTGATAACATGAGATGAAGCATTTATGGCTAAGTGTCAAATGATCGAAATAATTGCCCCGAGTTCAAGAGATATATTGGATATTAATGAACTGTTTGGTAAAAAATTAATGGTTTGGAAGGTAATTTAAGTCAAGTACTACTAGTAGTTCCAAAATTGACAAAAGCAGAGACAACCTTGCTTGGCAAAGTTATACTTCTGGCCTCAAATGAAAAAGATTCAACTAACAGAAAATACAAAATAAGAACAGATCCAGTATTCAGTGTCTTCTTGCTTCGTGTCGGAAACGAAGAAGACCATTCAATAAAGATGATTTGGGTCTTCCTCCTGACTACTAGGTTGTCAATCCCAATGGTAATATTGGTGCATTTAATAAGAGAAGTATTTCTATCAGTAGATTAAAACGTAATTTGGGCAAATCGTATGATATAATTAAAAAGATATCTTAGCTAGCAGAAATGAATATGTTGATCAACTAAATAAAAGGTTGATCGTAAAATTTTATAGTTAAACAAAATTTTTTTCTGTTTTTGGCTCAGCAGAAAATGATACCAATAATTAATATCAAGAAGAATACTTTAATACTTTAATACCAAATGACCTTCTACCATACATGTTTGTTGTCAAGTTTATTATTTCTTACGTATGTTAGTTTCACCATATATATAATAGACTAAGTTAAAATTGATCTTCCATTGTATATAGGTTGATTTTGAAGAAAAAAATATCTGTCATGCTACTAAAAAATTTAGATACGCCGAATAACTTATGTAATAGCACACAGATGGTATATAGAAGTTTTGACAATAACGTCATACATGCAAAAATTATGATACTGGTCAATTTGCTTCTAAGTATATTCTTATCCCTGAATTCAACTTTCATCTTTCGAAACTAAGGAATATCCTTTTAAATTTGTGAGAAAATAATTTTTAGATGTTTATGTTTTGCAAATATAATAAATAAAGTACAAGGACAAACATCCTAAATATTGGACTATATTTACCGCAATGTGTTTTCTTGCACGAACAACTATATGTTACATTCAAGAGTGATATCAAGTTCGATAACAAGAGTTCTGGTTAAGGCAGAGCAGCCAAAGCATTAGGAGGAAACTTACACAAAAAAGTATTGTCCACAAAGAAGTGTTGGTTAAGATACCATCACATTAATACTTTTAAACTATTACATAATTATCTAACTAACATGACAAAATTGATCATTTGTGTAAGATTTGATGGTATTCTTTCATTTTAAATTCATTTATTATACTAATATAATAATATTTTTTGGCATTTAGATGATTGTTGTATTATTATATATAAAATTTCTCTCATTAATTAAATTTTATTGTTCCTTCGTATAAATAAATATTTAAATCATCATATGTCATTATTAACGTGCAACACACGTTAATAGATACTAGTATGTGTGCGCATACATACATTTTCTGAACTAATCGACATTCAATAATGAAGCAATTCCTTTTCTTTTTTTTCCTGGCAGCTGAAGTAACTAAACACTATAGTTTGCGTTGATTTTTGGAGCCTATTTGCAAACTCCAGTCTAGTGACGTCTAGCAACAGAAGCTTTAATAGTATAGAAATTATCCCAAAGAAGGACTATGCAAAGACGTAAGCTAGGATGGAAAGCTTTTAAGTCAAACATATATATATATATATATATATATATATATATCTGTTGTTTTTCTTGGTAACTACGAACATAAGGAGTACAACTACATCGGTGTATTTAATTAACTTCGTGGGAAGAGAAATGAATAAACAAAACATAATTATAGCACAACAAGTATAAAAATTACTTGTGGATTTTAGATATCGGAAAATTCTTATAAAAAAAACTCAAACGTAGCTTTCAACGAGGTCGTTGCCAGAAAAATCAATGTGACCAACAGCATAATGGTGGGGTTCTAATTAGTCGGATAATTGGATATGGCTCTTTTATTAATTAGTTTTGAGCACTTTGTTTTCTAATATTTCTATATAGACAAAATTATTGTGGTGTCTTTAGAAAGAAACGAAATTCGTCGCTGAATTACACAAATGATCCACATTTGTCTTCCATTAATAGTTGCAATCGAATTTATCCTTCGAGTTGGGTGTGAAGAGGAAATCGACAAATCGTACCAAATTAATAATTCGAATTAAATCGAAAAAGAAAAAGTCCTACTATAGTTTGATTTGGTTTGATTTGGTGTTGAAAAAAAAACTCACTATAATTAGTTTGGTTTGGTTTTTATTAAAAAAAGTAACCGAAACCAAACAACCTGACATTACATATCTAGAAGTTTTGAATATAGTTAATACATAAAAATATTTATTGTACCGTAGTTTATAAATATTTATTAAACTTTTTTATAATTTTATCTTTAACGTATTATTTCAAACTTGGACTTATAATTTTTAAATGCTCCAATAATTTTTATAGTCCATAAATGTTAGTAACTCAAATAAATTCCATACCAAAATCAAATCAATATTAATACTAATAACAAATATTAAATTCAATTGTACTTTGAATGACAATAGTGTTGGATATCTATTTTTTTGATTTTTTCATGGTTCAGATAAAATGTATAGCTTATTTTTTTTAGTGTTTAGTCATGTAAATAATAGTACTTATTAGCCGTACTTATTTTAACAACTTAGTAATTTTAGATTATGTTTATTTTCATTATGTCTTAATAATAATATTTATTTTATACGATTTTATTATCTTTATTATTGAATATTTTAGTACAATGCCATAGCTCATGTCATATTTTATATTATTTTCTTGAAAAATACCCTATATAGTTATGTCTTACTAGGGTTAAGGAAATATTTGGAACACAAATTGTATTTGTTTTGCTACGAAAACTTTATGAAAAAAAAACCCTGAAAAATGCGAAAAAAAACCGATAAATTTTTGACTTTATTGATTTGGTTTAGTCTTTAAATTTAATAACCCGATACAATTAATTTGATTTGGTAACTAAAAAATCCAAGCCAATCCAACCTATGTACACTTCTACTTCCCGTTACAAAAATGAGCAGTGTTTGCTCTTGTTGACTAATAATCAATTATTAAAACTAATATCCATCGTAAACGCATAATTCAAGAGCAAATATAGTTCATTACATATACTCCATCTGTCTCATATTATGTGTCGTGTTTCTCTTTTATACGCTCCTTAATAAATATTAATTAAGAAAGAGATTGGACTATTCTACCCTTATTTATGTCTTAAGATATAATCTCTCTTCATTGAATATTTATTCTATTTATGTATTATCTCTATCTTCAAGAACAATTATTACTAAGGGTAAAAAAGGAAAAAGTACTGAATTTTATCTTAAACTTCTAAAATGAATAATAATTTAAAATAATTATTTCTAATAATCACAATTGTTAATATGAGACGGAGAGAATAATTCACAGGTAAATTTTGGACCTTTTATCAACGTTTAAACCCCAAAATTCGAATTAATATGACATGTAATTCGGATGCATGGTTATTGGATTCGAACTTACGATACTATTGTGATGATTGTATCGATGGACTCTTCGAGGACAAAGAATAAAAAATTGACTTCAGCGTATTTGATAACTTGGAGTGCATAAGGGCCCGTTTTGCCTTTTTTTTTAATTTTTATTTTTTACTTTTTTTGGGAAAATGTTTACTTCTTTTGGGATTCAGTGTTTGGCCATACAAATTTTAAATTTTATTTAAAATTAAATTTTAATTTTTTTTTGGAAATTGAAAAAACTCCAAAAAATAAATTTTTAAAATTTTTACTTCAAATCACTCACAAATATTCAAAAATAATTCCAAATAATTTCATGTCCAAATATAGCTTTAATATTTAAATACCATTTTCAATGAAAAAAATTTATTTTTTTTGGAAATTTGACAATTTATATATCCACTAAGTATTCCATCTAATTTGTATGTTTCTGTAGCTCAAGAACAAAGCTTATAATAATTGGAACAGATTCAATTGAAGGCGGTCCACAATGTCATACTGTTCACAGATTATGAAATATTCTAGCTTAACACCCAAACTCTGACTGGTCAAAAGTCAATGTCAAACTTGGGCTCATTGACCATTATATTTGACTGGAGTATAAGAATATCATTCTTTTGGGCCAAGTAACTTCCACCATTCTTAATTTTTTATTAGTGCTACTTTGATCAAAGAGTAATAATGTTCATTGCGTAGGAAATTTAATTTTTTTTTAATTTCTCACCTACTGTCCAGTAGGTTTATTGGATTTCGACTAACTCGAATGGGAATCGAAAAAGGCCTGTTAAAGGAAAAAAAAAAAAGACCTTAGAATTTCAGCTGGCATTGGCTTTTGGCACGAGGAATTCAAATTTTCTTTTTATCAAAGTAATGATATTTCGAGCTTTCACTTTGTTAATTTGTGATTCTTGATTTGTTAGAAATTAAAAACATACACTTGTGTAATTTCTACTTGTAAAATCAAACAGATTGCGAACATATGCATACAATTGCTAAGCTTGTATAATCACTGCTCCCTCCTGTTTATTTTAAGTGATTTTTTGGCTTTTCTTTTTTATGGTTCACAATATTTAATTTTTTTCAGATATCAAGAAGAAATTAATTTTTTCTTTACAAAGTTGTCCTTGGAGTAAGGAGCCCATGAGTGGTTTGTTATATTTCCAATGAGCAAATTAAAGTTAATATAGTCAATTTTATTGTTAATTAATGTAAAAGGTGAATTCCTCAGTATGTGCGAAAAGAGTCAAAAAAGCAATTTCAGGGGTGCTTATCGGGCGGACAATCATGCTTAATAGTTCGGCTTATCGGTTATCGGATTACAAATATGGTAATATGCTAGCCATCCAATAAGAAAACGGACGGATTGGTATCAGATTAATGATTATCGGGCGGTTTATCGGCTAAACCAAATAGAATATTTTTTAAACAATCCTAGGGTTGTAAATACCAAACGGCCAAACCTTAATAAGTGACTCGACTCCCTCGTTAGTATGTACTGTACTTTAGTTTACCATGCTTGTTAACATTTGTTGCTACATGATAGAATCTGTTAACACTTTGTAGTTTTACTATGCACTTATTATAAGTATTTTTTTTGGTCGCATAGATAACTATTTCATGTCAAAAAAGGAAAGACTGAAACTGGTCAAACTGATTGAAAACTTGTATACAATCAAGCATGTACATTTAGGTGGTGTGTTTATATATAAATCCTTTTGAAGTCTTCAGAAGAGGTAGATCCGCATAGAGTTAATGGGTATAATTAGAGATATGTATATGTAAATATAAAAATTCTTAACGGATTTAACGGTTTATCGAATAAGAAAATCGAGTAATCCGCTCCCCTCCCCAAACTGTTAAGCCGTTAATTATAAAATCTCAATCCGTTCACTAACCATTACCATGATAACCCGATACCAATAAGCCAATAAGCCATCAGTTCGGTTCGATTAACGATTACGATTCGGTTTGAACAGACCTACTTAAAATGGACCAAAGGAAGTACATCTTACTAACAATTATGCAGCCTAAAAATTACATGTGGCTCTCCAGAGCGCCCTTAAAAATCATGAAGTAGGTGAAATAAGCTCAAGGTCGCTGTCTATGTACCAATCATTAAAATTAGAAGGTCCATTCACACGTATGGTTGTGATACAACAACTTCATCATCAAATGTTGTAGTACGAGTATTGATAAGTTTTTATTTTTAACTAGATATTTTGAATTAGGGCCATAAGAATAGAGTTCTCTTTGGTAAGGAGTGCTTTACTTTTAAAATGAGACTTTCAGCGTGAATTCAAACAAGTCAAATCACAAAACGAATACCAAACACCAAATTAAAAAAATACCAAGAAAGTCCCTTGATGGTGAATTTGATTTCGACTTTTCATCCTCTTGAAAAAAAGACTTGAGAAAGAAAAAAATCAAGCTTTAATCGGAGCTTGTTGTCAAAATATTTTGATTTCGACTTTGCTGAGTGCCCTTTTATTTTATAATTTTTCTAACTCCTTAAAATATTTTAAAAAATAAATGAAGATCGTTGTGCCGTGATGAACAAGATCAGTGAACATAAACCCAAAAATAAACAAAAGAAAATGGAAAACATGTTATGAAATAAAAGCAATTTAGTAAAACATGAACAAGAAATAGAGATAGGGAGAAGGAAGAGATTTTCTTCTTCAATTGTGTGTATTTTCTCCTATCTATTACAAGGCCTTTATACATGCATGAAAAGTGAAGAAAAATATGTCATTGAATATGCCATTATGCATTTGAGATGAAGATAATGGAGGAAGAGTAGACATCCACAAGATCATGGAAGAAGAGTAGATATCGACCATAATTTGATAATAACACTCCCCCTTGGATGTCCATAGATAATGTGCCTCGTTAAAACCTTATTAGGTAAAACCTCTAAAAAAAACCAAGTGAAGAAAAAAGAGTACACATGTTTATAAATATGCCTTTTGGTTGTCTCCTTAAAAACCTTCAAGGAAAACATCAATTCACATCCTTGAGCCTTTGCATCCCAATCTTGTACACTAGTATCTTGAAGGTTGACGTCGGTAGAGATTTGGTGAACAAATCAGCCATATTATCACTTGAACGAATCTGTTGCACATTTATATCACAATTCTTTTGAAGATCATGTATGAAAAATAACTTTGGTGAAATGTGCTTTATCTTATCTCCTTTTATCAATCCTCCCTTTAATTGGCTTATGAATGCTGCATTGTCTTCATACAAAATTGTAGGTAGTTTGTCACACTTCAAATCACATTTGTCTCTAATAAGATGTATTATAGACCTCAACCATACACATTCTCGACTTGCTTCATGAATAGAAATTATCTCAGCATGATTAGATGAAGTAACCACGATTAATTGCTTAGTCGATCGACAAGATATGGCAGTGCCTCCACATGTGAACACATAGCCTATTTGAGATCGAGCCTTGTGTGGGTTAGATAAATACCTAGCATCGGCATAACCAACAAGATCAGAACTGCAATCATTGCCTTAAATAATCTCATATTGGTAGTTCCTTTTGGATACCGCAATATGTATTTGATTCCGTTCCAATGTCTTTTTGTAGGAGCAGAGCTATATCTTGCTAAGACATTAACTGAAAAAGTTATGTCAGGCCTTGTAGTGTCAGCAAGATACATTAGTGCACCAATTGCACTAAGATATGGTACTTCAGGACCAAGAATCTCTTCATTCTTTTCTTGAGGTCGGAATGGGTCCTTATTCACATCAAGTGATTGAACAATCATTGGAGTACTTAATGGATGTGCTCCATCCATGTAAAACCGTTTCAATACCTTTTCTATGTAGGCAGATTGATAAACAAAAGTCCCGTTTTCCAAATGTTCAATTTGCAAACCAAGACATAATTTTGTCTTTCCGAGATCTTTCATCTCGAATTCTTTCTTTAAATAATCAATTGCCTTTTGGAGTTTTGTAGGAGTTCCAACAAGCTTTATGTCATTAACATATATAACAAGTACAACAAACTCTGATTTTGTTTTCTTTATAAAAACACATGAACAAATGGCATCATTTCATTTAATAAATACTCATTAAGGCAGCTATACCACATTCTTTCTGATTCCTTTAGACCATACAAAGATCTTTGCAATTTGTTTGAAAATATTTCCCGGGACTTTGAATTATGTGCGTCAGGCATTTTAAATCCTTCGGGAATTTTCATGTGTATCTCATTTAAGTGAGCCGTAAAGGTAAGCTGTAACCACATTCATTAAATGCATGTCAAGATTTTCTTGGACAGCAAAACTAATGAGATAACGAAACGTTATAGCATCCATAACAGGAGAATACATCTCTTTATAATCGATATCAGGCCTTTGTGAAAATCCTTGTGCAACAAGGCGTGCCTTATATCTTTGTACCTCATTTTTCTCGTTCCTTTTACGTACAAAGACCCATTTATAGCCAACAGGCTTAACACCATTAGGTGTTTGGACTACAGACCCAAAAACTTCACGTTTCGCAAGTGAAGTTAATTCTGCCTGAATAGCATCTTTCTATTTTGGCCAATCATTTCTCTGTCTACATTCATCGACAGTTTTTAGTTCAAGATCCTCATCTTTTTGCATTATTTCAACAGTGATATTATAAGCAAAAATGTATCAATAACAATATTATTTTGGTTCCACCTTTTTCTCTTTGAAACATAACTTATTGAGATCTCTCCATTCTCATCATTTTCAGGTACCTGAATTTCCCTTGAGGTCTTATTATTTGTTATCTCTCTGCGCTTCTTGAGCCACTACCTCCATATTTTGATCACTTTGATCATTTGCTCCTTTTATTTTTCGAGGATTTTTATCCTTAGAACCGATTGGTCTACCACGTTTCAGGCGTGGTTTAAATTCATTTGCTTTAATTGATTGTCCTACTGGGATATCAAGTCGAATTGGAGCATTAACAGCTGGAATATGTGACTTAGTCACCCTTGGTAGGTCAGTAAATACATCTGGCAGTTGATTTGCGATATTTTACAAATGAATTATCTTTTGAACCTCTTGTTCACATTGATTTTTTTGAGGATCTAAATGAGATAGTGATAATACATTCCAATCTATCTCCTTTCTCAGCTGCTTATTTTCTCCCCCTAATGTAGGGTATATTGATTCATCAAAATGACAATTAGAAAATCTTGCCGTAAATAAATCTCCGATCGTAGGCTCCAGATATTTTATAATAGAAGGAGATTCATACCTAACATATATCCCCAACCTTCTTTAGGAACTCATATTTGTGTACTGTAGTGGAGCAATTGAAACATATACCGTACAATCAAATATTCTAAGATGAGAAGTATTTGGCTCCTGACCAAAAGCCAATTGCAATGGAGAATCTTTATGATAACTTGTGGGACTTATCCGCACAAGTGTTGCTTCATGCAAAATAGCATGACCGCATACTGAAATGGGAGTTCTGTTCTCATAAGCATTGGTCTAGTAATTAATTGGAGGCATTTGATCAATGATTCCGCTAGACCATTTTGTGTATGAACATGAGCAACCGGATGCTCAATTGTTATCCCAGTTGATATACAATAATCAGTAAATGCCTAAGATGTAAACTCACCAGCATTATCAAGACGAATTGTCTTAATTGTATAATTTGGAAATTGTGCTCTTAGTTTTATTATTTGAGCCAACATTTTCACAAATGTTATATTGCGAGTTGATAATAAGCACACGTATGACCATCTTGTAGATAAATCTACCAAAACCATATAATATCTGAATGTTCCACATAGAGGGTGAATAGGCCCACATATATCACCTTGTATACGTTCTAAAAATGTGGGGGATTCTATCCAAACTTTAATAGTTGATGGTCTAATAATTAATTTGCCTTGAGAACATGCAGCACAAGAGAATTCCTTAAATTGAAGAATCTTTTAGTTCTTCATTGAATGTCTATGTGAATTCTCAATTATTTTACGCATCATAGTAGAACCAGGATGACCCAACCGGTTATGCCAAATAATAAGATTATCTTGATTAGTAAACTTCTCATTTACTAGGGCATATGTTTCAATCCTGCTAATACTTGTGTAATATAAGCCGGAGGAAAGAGTGGATAACATTTCAAGCACATATTTCTTACCCGACTTTATTGTAGTAATATAAAGATATTCAATTTTTTCATTATTTGTAATCTCAATGTGATATCCATTTTGACGAATATCTTTGAAACTTAGTAAGTTTCTTTGAGACTTACTACAATATAATACTTCATTAATAGCCAAATTTGTTCCTCCGAGTAGTAATAAATTTGTTCTTCCAGAGCCTTCAATTAATTTTTGAACTGTCATATATTGTATTAACATTGGTTTCTTTCATCATCAAATAAGAGAAATATCTCGTATCTCTTAAAATAGTATGTGTTGTAGCACTATCCAAAAGACATATATCATCTTTATTGATCTTGGATCACTGAAGACTGGGGAATTTTCATATTCTTCATAAATAAATAAAAAGTACATCATAAGAAATACGAAAGACTATAAATAAAAGAAACATTAGAAATTACACGAGAATTGTTGAAACTAGCATATATGATGCTTTAAGAAAGTACACTAAGAAGAACAAACTACATAAAGACATAATATGAAAATAATAACTTTTCTTAAAGCTTTATTCCCCATTAAGATAATCACTTCTTCAGTCAATATCCTCAAAGAAGTATCCAGCTTCTAAATGAGTAATATTTGTAAGGCCTCCAAAATCATCATCTTTATATGCAAGATTTGCCTCAACATCATCATATTTATTTTAGGAACCTGCTTTATCATCATTATTTTGAAAAGTTAAGTGTGCCTCCACATTGTTATCTTTTCTTTTATTGGATGCTTGATAAAGTTTGACAAATGATTAAGTGTATGACAAATACGTGCCTAATGACCTTTCATACCACACCTGAGGCAAATGTTAACTCTGCCTTTTAAAGGATTATTTTGAGGATCCTTATTGTTCTCTGTTTATTTCCAACATGATGACGATAGTTATTTTATCCCCTTCCATGTCCTTGTCCACGTCCACGACTATGGCCACGGCCACGACCTCGATAATGATTTTGTCTTCTTTCAGACTTTTGAGCAGCTGCTACCATATTCACTTTGAAAAATGGTGCAGATCCAGTGGGACATGCTTCATGATTTTTCATTAAAAGGGAATTATGTTGCTCAGCCACCAGGAGGTATGAGATTAATTCCGAATATTTTTTTAAACCCTTTTCACGATATTGTTGCTGCAATACCATACTTGAGGCAGAAAAGTAGAAAGAGTCTTTTCCAGTAAATCCTCATCATTCATAATTTTCTCACATAATTTAAGTTGGGAAGTTATCCTGAATACAACAGAATTATATTCACTTACAGTTTTAAAATCTTGTAACCATAAGTGAATCCATTCAAATCGAGCTCTTGGCAATATCGTCGCCATAAGATGGTCATATCGTTCTTTCAAACTGCTTCATAATTCAAGTGAATGTTTTAGGGTAAAGTATTCAGTCTTTAATCCTACATCAAGATGATGACGAAGGAAAATCATTGCCTTGACTTTATCCTGGCCTGATGTTTTATTTCCTCGTATAATAGTATTTTCAAAAGCTTTTGCAGCAAGGTGAATTTCAGCATCAAGGACCCACGATAAATAATTCTTTCCGGAGATATCAAGTGCCACAAATTCAAGATTTGATAAATTTTCGATATAATGAAAACTATCATTAAAAAGAATAGATAAATTAGAAGCAATTTGGGTAATTATGAAAGAAGAAAAAAAATAATAAGTCTAAGTAATATGGTATTCATATTTATATAAACAAAATTCAACAAATTTTTGAATCAATAAAATCAACCAAAAATTTCTGTGGCAAATTCTTAGTGGAATTCAGACAAAAATAAACAAAAAGAGAGTTAAAGCTCAGCTATAATTATGGCAGAGTCTTGTTGCGGAATAATCTAATATACGTATTCTATATTTTCTTATAATATCTTAATAACAATTTTACAATGATCTAACAATCTAAATATGACATCTATATATATTTTTATATTTTGAATAAAATATCAATCTATAATTATTTTAAAACTTGTTGGCAGTATACTCAGAAAAATAATTGCATAGTGGCTTAAACCACAAATTATATGGAAGCATCACTTTTGCGTGGTTGCCTGAATAATTAAGTCCATATAATGGAGCTTACATAATCATAAAATTGATTGGCTGAAAATATTTAAAGAATGGTAAAATTAAAATTAACTGGTCTATATGCAGATTAGCAATCAATCTTGGGAAAGACAAAATTCTCCGGACGTAATAACAATGCTATGACAACTTTAAAAGAAACATACCAGAAAGCAGAGTGGTGGTAGCTAGTGTTTGCCGTATCGGACTTGAGTAGAAGCTAATTCGTGCTGATAACATGTTATGAAATAAAAGCAATTTAGTAAAATATGAACAAGATATAGAGATAGGGAGAAGGAAGAGATTTTCTTCTTCAATTGCGTATATTTTCCTATCTATTACAAGGCCTTTATATAAGCATGAAAAGTGAAGAAAAATATATCATTGAATATATCGTTAAGCATTTTAGATAAAGATAATGAAGAAAGAGTAAATATCCACAAGATCATGAAAGAAAAGTGAACATCCACCATCTTATAACAAAACATAGTTAGTGACGTGAGGCCATACGTGTCTTATTAAACAACGAGCGGCGTAAGTCCCAACCTAGTTGTTGGATACGCCTAACTTTTGAAAACTTTGTAGCATGATTTATTATGGCTAGGGGTGGCAAACGAGCAAGGTGGGTCGTATTAGATATGAGACAGATCGAAAACGGGTAACGAAAAACAGATAAATTATTCGATCCGACCCGTATTTAATATGGATAAAAAATAGGTTAACCGATGGATAACGTGAGTAACCATATAATTCATGGCTTCATGAGTATGATCACTTTTGGGAGAATTCAAAATCTCACAAACTTGAGGAACCCCAATTTGAGGTTTTACAAATATAAAAGTTAAATCCATGAGTTATCCATTGGTTAACCACTTGGTTATCCATTTTTTAAATGAATAATATGATTATTATCCATATTTGACTTGTTCTTAAAAACTTCATTATCAAACCCATTTTTTAGTGGATAATATGGGTGATTAACTATTTTTATTAACCATTTTGCCACCCCTAATTATAGCTAAACAGTCATCCTCTTTATTTCTTTTTTATTAACATAGTAATGACATCACCTATAAGGTGTATGGTTGATATGATTCTAGTGTTTAATTGAATCCAAATATCAAAATTTTAATGGACGAATATCATTTCTCCCTTTTAAGGTTATGCAAAAAGTCAAAATTTAATTCTTTTTAACGATATGGCAAGTGAAATCATGTGTTAGAACGTGATGGCAATAACATTACTAAATCTGAAAAATCCCAGGAATTTTTATGATAAATGGTGTCTAAAAAAAAAGATCAGCGTAAGTAATGGCAAAAACGTACAAAGAATAATACTTCCCGCAGCGAAAACGAAAATGTGAAACACCCGGTTGTTTTTTTATTTTATATTTAATTTCCATATTAACAATGTAATAAAAATGCATTTACTTTTATGTAGAGAAGATGGTTCAGTATAACTGGCCTTTTACAATTTGATAAAAAGAAGTAATCCAGTAAAACTTTCTTGTTTCATCTTCAAATCTCTTACATATAAAAATAGAAGTCTCTAATTAGAATATTTGACATAAAATTTTAAAAAAGTTAATATAATTGATCCTTAAACCAATTGACCTCATATTTATATACGAGTCATCTCTTTAATGAAGGATTAATTCATTATTACATTAATAATTTGCTCCTAACATTGTCTTAAATATAACACAAACAAAGGCATAGCTGTTACGTAAAAATTCTACCCAAAAACAAAAATCACAAGGAAAAGAAGATGAAGAGATTCTTCCCATAGTATGAAAAGCAAGAATGTTCTTTTGTTTAATCATGTGATATCTAAAGCTTACTAACTCAACTGTAGTTTTATTTCTTATTCGTGGGCATACTAAGGAAGGAAAATTACCAGTCCAGAGATAGGTGTTTGTGGTTAGATTTGGCTCGGTTTTTATTTAAAAAGAAATCAAACTAAGTAAGTCGGTTCTTAATTGTTGAAACCAAATCGAACTAATTAAATTGATTTTTTAGCGATTCGGTTTTTGTCGATTTTTATCGGTTTTTCAATTTTTTCGGTTATTTATCGATTTTTTTCTTATTATGAGACATACACTACCAAACACATATTCCGGCGACTACATTTTCAACATAACACTATCAAACTAATTGCTCTTTGAGAAATCTATCATTTACCAGGATATATTGATGATGATTGAATCAAATAGTGATGAATAATTTAAGTACTCAATTAAAAATTAATTAGTTTTAACATGAAATAATTATTGTACTTAGCAAAAGCAAACTACCAATCAAACTAGAATGTAAAGGTAAAGAATTAAATTATTGTAATAACGATGAACTAGACTTAAAATACAAACGACTAATATGTACCATAACATTTTAGAAACTTTATATAAAAATATACATATATATAGGTGTAATAATAAATTTAAATAGCTACTTTTATAGTTGATTTTCTTCGGTTTTCTTCGGTTATTTTTTGATTAAAACCAAAACCAAAATAAATTTGATCGGTTTTTAAATTTCAAAACCAAAACAAAACCAAACCAAACCTAAAAAGTATCGATTTTTTTGGTTGGTTTGGTTCGATTTTTCAGATTTTCATGAACACCCCTATCCGGAGATACCAATCCATCCATTAAGTTAGGCTAACATGGCACCCGCTAGGTTAGTAAAATTGTTATTACATATGTTAAACTTTCTTTTAAACTATGCTAAATATGAGATCCTGTCACCTGCAGTCACAAGTTAGACCAAGGTGTCATAGCTAATAGACCTTTCTGAAAGTTTTTCTTGTGTGTAAGACTCAAGTTCGATTTTATCTTGAATCTTATCTGATTCTCTTTTTACTTTGTGGTTTTTATTTCTTTTTGTCCAAACTATTTCTCTTTTCAACTATCTCCCAAGAAATTAATCTTTTTATTATTTTTTTCTTTTATTCTATTATTTTATTTATGATCTTTAGTTAGGACACTAAAAAAAAATACTTCAAAATTTTAATCTCTATATAATAAATATTTCTTTCAATCTCAAATATGTAAGTTTTCTTCTTTTAAAATCGAAAAACTTGAGTCTCGATGAAAATTTGGATTGAGATCAAATTAAGTTTTTTTATAATTCCTTTTGTTTATCATATCATGAAAATTTCTGTTACTCTATGATTGTTAAATTCAATTTATTATTAAATTATGATGAAACTTTAGAAAGCATTGCTTAGAAAAAGAATGATTTATGATTTTGATTTTTGAGAACTCTAGTTTATATAATTTTACATTTACTTATGCAAAGTCAGGAGTTTTTTCAAAAGTATTCAAACTTAAATTAAGTAAAAAAAATTTCCAACAAAAAATATTTAATATATATTATATACCTGTTTGCCCCAAAAATTGGAAACAAATCAATTGAATTTTGAGCGTGGGAAACGATAAGTAAGTGACGAACTCGATTGAAGACAAATATATGATAAGATAGAGAGGATACAATATTTGAGAAAGATTATGATCGCAAGACTAGGTAGATCAATATATTGCCTTTGTATTTCTTGTTTACAGCCCTTTTTCTCTTTTTCCAACCCTTGAACCAGTGCCTCAACACACATATATATAGAAAAAAAATCTACCCCCCCCCCCCCC
>MCJB01052061.1:25048-50304 GCA_002018475.1 Nicotiana obtusifolia | reverse complement strand
ATTTTCATCTAGTACTCTTGCCGTAGGAAGGATTCTGTGACCGCACTTCATCTTCTGTGGCTATGGACCGCGCTTCAAGGAGGCCAGCAGATACTGGATTGATGGTCAATGATATGTACATACTCTCTCAGAAGCTGCCACATCATTCTAGCAACAACAGTTGAGACAGAAGCAATGACTAGCAGTGCCGATATAAGGATAACTCTCTTATCTCCTCTCCATATTGCTTTGCTAATGATACCTCCTTTTATGTGCTTTGCAATCAGATGCTCGTCATGCTCGTCAAGCTACACCAAGTCAACATTAGCACCAGTGATTCCGAACACAAACCAACAACTAATGGACACCTCATTTGATATTCAGTAGAATTCTGCACCACTTCCCTCTTCCCTATATTTCCATAACCTCACTGCTAATATGCAGGAACAGTGGCCCACCCAATTGACTGCTAAACATATACAATGCTGCAAAAACATCAAGAGCAAAGATAGGTTTCTTCCAGGACATGATCATACAATGATACCATGCCTACAAAGCCTGGATAACATGCAGCTGTAACTGCTGCTTTTGCAGCAATTCCCCTCCTCCTATTCCCACATAACCGATCTGCTCTTTTTGCAGGAACAAAGAAATATTCAATGTAGATTTAAAGCTGAAATGAACAAGCAGTTGACAAACACTACAACACTTCGTTTAATGATGCAATCCCACAGAAAACATTGCCACAAACTTATGGGATTGCACCAGCCACACAAGCTACACCAGCTGACTTCTCTTTCGATTTTGCAGAAGCAAAGGCCGATGGGAAGCAGAACATTGGAGGCAAACATGATTGCACACTGGGATGCAAAATGGTGCAACAATAATAGAAAAAAGCAACACAATGGATACTTTTCAGCAGCTCCAACACAACACAAGCTCAACCACCAAGAGAAGCAGTTATACCAAGCCTCGGAAACAACATACCAGTCAGTCAATCAACAACACATGAGCCCAAAAGGAGACAGATATCTTTCAGTAAAGCCAAGGAAACATCACTGTCAACTACAAAGAAGAAGCAGATCTCTCAGCAATAGCAGTTTA
The DNA here is from genome assembly GCA_002018475.1 of Nicotiana obtusifolia. NCBI lineage: Eukaryota > Viridiplantae > Streptophyta > Magnoliopsida > Solanales > Solanaceae > Nicotiana > Nicotiana obtusifolia. The sequence goes on along the minus strand of MCJB01052061.1, from coordinate 49,221 downwards.
CACAAGCATAAATTGTTGATGCAATATGGAAACTCCACCAGCAGCAAGAGTAAAATCAGAATCAAAAGCAGGAAACATCACCACCAATCCACAACTACATGGATGCACTATACTAGTAATCTTCAATTTTGCTTTCCTAGTCATAGTCAAAGCAAAATTGAAGAATACTATCCTTTGTTATATAGCACACTTTTTGAAAAATCTCTGTATTTTGTTAGAAGTAGAATCAATTTTATAAGATGGACTCTACTTCAAATCACCCCTTTAATAGAACTAGGAACATCTAAATTTTGTACATTTGACCTAGATTCAATACTCACTGTTTTTGTACATATGATTGTCGATCCATGTTATAAGATTGACAGTCATTACATCACTATAGGTCTAACTCACCATAGCTATCTAGGTACAGTTGGTCACTAAATGTGGGTGACTAAGGATGTACACCTTTCTTATATGGAGGTCAGGTCGATGCCCCCCTCCATCATTGTATTTTCTACTATTATATTTATGAAAATTAGCCCTACTGCATTAGAATCTGTGCACTGTTAGAACACTATCCAGTGGTATTAGCGTGTTATCATGCTCATTCTGGAGGTGGGATAATAGTGTACAATGGTATAATGCAGTGAGGTAATTTGTTGGAAAAAAAAAACCTCAAAATGATCGGTCGGGTTGTTACATTCTCCCCCCACTTAAACATACGATGCGTCCTTGACGTGCCAAGAGTCGTTCCAACGCTATCAAATCGCCATATACCCTTACCATACACATAACCATGGGTGATCCCACGTCACACCAATCCATATAAGCCCGACAACACCACCTAACAGAGGATCCTTACTTCAACCTTAGTCCATAAACCATAAAACCCAAATCCCAACATCCGGAACTCATTATATGACCCGATTCTTGCATCTATTATCCGTGTAACTCTAAACAAGCTGTATCAATCCATAACCATATCTCAAGACATAATCACATAATATACCACATAATTCAAATACTCGTAACAATAACTTCTGACTGCAATAGCTGCTTGATAACCAACCCGACACCGGTAACAAACCTCATATCAACTAAAATCTTGTTCTGAACCTTCGTACACTGCCAATGATGAAAGAAACATAAGAAACTCATAACCACCCACAGATTAACAAGTTGTGGAGCTCTCTTGCCCGATAAGAACCATAGCCAAATCTAAGCTGACTAGTGACACAATTCTTTCAAACATACCTTAATCAAATCCGATGGCAATCATTTCAGGCCCAACAACCTCACCTCATCTTGTAGAAGCTACTCGACCAACCTGTCACACAAATCCTACTTAGAGCCACATACCATGCAATTCGTGCACTAAGGAACATAACTCAAATATACCCAATGATGGAAAGAGAATGGAAATGAAGAAACTATCCCACTAGCTCCAATACCACCACGAAGCGCAATGCTATCAATCCACTACACAAGGGGAAAGATAACACACGAAATAAGCACAAAGGATCATATCATAGCATAACGCTGCTACGATGCATGACCCAATCCGAACACTGGTCCATATGAAATACCTCAAGCCACAATTCTCAAAATCAACAACCACACGCAATTCGACATCAAGTACACATAGTGCATGACCATAACCATGAGAAGAGAATAATACAATATACCACAGCCCAAAAAGACCATAACCAAGGCACAATCAATCATTCAACACCCCAATAACCATATTGCTTGAATTCCGCTACAAGGCCCAAACAGAACCGCATCGGGTGTGCATATAACCAACAAATCACAACCCCTTGTAGCATAGAAAAGTAACACATAGAACATATCAAAACACGAACAAGCTCAACTCTAACCCAATGACACACCTTTCAGCAATAACGGTGCTCAGTCAACAAATCCGACCCGGTGTAGAATACACATCCTCATTGGGCCTACTAATGGGCCCCCAAATCAACTCTGGTCATCCCTAAATGGATAAATGGCTCTCTAAAAGTACACAATGACATAACCATAGCACGTACTGCAATCTAGCTAACTTTGGCCACATCTTCACAGTCCGCAATCTCGAAATAATATGCTTCTAATAACTCCCAGTCTCCAAATCTATAAAACACGTGAATCATCATAGCCGATCCCAATTCCACCACTCGAATGACTAACATATCTCTCATACATAATCATCCCCATGAGAAATACTTCTATAATTCTTCCATGCCACATAGCAAAATCTGAACATCAGCAGTCGATCAACCAGGCAAGCACCACAATACCAATGAAGCATCTGTAAGTCAAAACACAGTTCGCCTTCTTAAATGCGCACCTTTCTCAGGCAATACCAAGTAGTAATAGCATTTATCTAATCATCTGACACTGCCTACGTTGTCCATGAATTCATGACCTTTCCTTCAAAATTGAAATGTGACCTTGCACATTCAAATCTCAATCCCACACAATACACCGCATCTATCATGCCATCATATGAAAAGCACGAGAATCTCATAATCAACTCTAAGTCACCAGTAGAATATATACCCGATCAGCCAGAAACCTTCCATTTGATCCCATCCAGAAGAGAATCACAATATGCAACATGCTCTTCACGTCGATAGGAAATATCCATCGTAAATTATGGCAGAAACCATCAAGAACTCTTCAAAACCCATTTGCACATAACCAAGCCATCAGAACTGAATCTCTCTAACTCAACCAAACCACACCGGTCGCCAACCCCAAGAGTATTGCCACAAAACACCTATAGAGATTCACCACATCATAAGTACCCAAAGAACCAATCATATCCATTACTATGTTGATCCAACCTACTACCAAGTTGTCCTACTTCGCCGAGTTCCTTCCGAATTACCCTCAAGTTGACACTTCTCCTTGTCAGAACACCACGATCCTTACTCAAAAATCACCACAAGATATCCTAGCATAAAACCACACCTCCGTAAGGCTCATAACCTATTGTATTCCCTCTTAGCACCCCAAAAGTGTCATAATCGAGACACTCACTCTGAAGAGACCTTATGTGAAATCTAAAACAGTTTCCTTTACCTTCCTGATACTGAAATGTAGTAACCCATAATGATATAGAAATATCACGTATCTCGACACCATCCAATGCAAATCCCCGATTCTAGCCATATACAAATCCAAAAAATCCTCAAATACCATATATGAATCTTAAACTCCTTAGAACTTCCTCGAGAGTCATCCACCCTATTCAAATCTCAATTGAACCGCCCAAATGAGCCAAATGATTTGTGCTCCATTAGCACACCAGCACTCAAAGAAGTAATCCACACCTTTAAGTAATCGAGCAAATCCCTTTTCTTGCTACATTACATCTATCACGAACAGCAACCTTAAACCATTCCCAAGACTTCCATATGTCCATAAGGTGTAATACATCATGCATCCAGAAATTCTTTACTCAAGTCATCTTCGAAATCAGCCTCTTCAGGTCATAACTGATTCACAAGTATGACTCAAACCGAAATCAATATAACACATAACCATGCAATCAAATTGCCAATGGCAGATTACTCCACTTGGCTCAAAGCCATAGAACAAACATCCGACAACTCACAATACCCATACTCTATTACTGCCATAATCCCGCAGTGAGATTCAACTAAGTTCTTCAACACAAACCATAAAATACTTCAAATCATAGGCTAAGCCCACATTCATCCTCGTGATAGTCAGGTCAACTTTCTCAACTGACCCAAACTCAATTCGTAACACATGTATATCCCATTGGTAGAAAGAGACTCTCCACCTAAAATCATAAGGATCACACATACGTAAATTACCTCTCAGGTGATAACCTACCTGCTTAGCCTCAAACTAACATCTCTCCATAACCTTTCATAGCCACAACTACTACGTAATCATTTAATCTTCCTGAGTTCGAGCTCATCAATAAGACATGAGAATCTACTTTGTTCCACCAATAAACAACATGAAAGATCCCTCAACACGATCAAAACTCGAGACAGTACAACACATCGAGAAAGAATTCAAGCATTCAATAGTCCTTTTTACATCCTAAGCAACCCTTCTCGCCCCATCTAAACCATCTGAACGCATACCAAAATCACCTCATACTCATCATATGGCCGTCCAACCACTCACCGAGCCATAAATCCCACTCATAGGGATAATACTGGACATATAAGTCCAAAAACACATGCTCACACAACTGGGACCACCTACGGTTTCAGTTGCGGTATATTACTTATTAAACTTCATAAAATTGAACGTTTTCGGTTTAATAGGATCTAGCTCGTTGAGCTCAAAAAAGTAAACAAAATAAATATGTTCAATGTCACGGCCAATCTGATCCATCCATAAATACTACATGTTTATCAATGCACTGCTACTTGGGAAAGATAAAAGCAAAACACGTCCATATGAGTCTAACAATTGCATATACTGACTTTGATACTCCATATGATGCCAAATGATACAGAAATACATCAGATTCAGATCAAATTACGCGCCTATAATCAGTGAATATATCTAAAAAATAATTAACATACATAATTTTGAAACATATAGAGTATTGAAGGTTTAAACAGCCAACCAGATAGGATACCGTTGGACGCATGCCAAGAAGAAGGTTCTGTATACCACAACAACAAATATAACAGTGGAAGTTGGAAAACTTTCACTAAATAATAGTGTGATAGTTGGATGTTTACCTAAAAAATAGACTATCTTCAATATGTGAATGAACTTCATAAATATGTGGTACAATATTACGGGTGTTAAAACCAAAAGATCTAAAGATTAGATATATTTTGTTAGCGATATGGACATCACCTTTATTTAAAAAAAAAAAGAAGAAAAAAGAGTGTGTCGTAGAAAAATAGTTTCTTATCAGAGTCATTAGTTTGATAGGCCTTCTCGATTTCCTGCCTAATGCCATCAAACTTCAAAATCAATTTCAATTGCATAAGGTAAATTAAAACCTTCTCAAAGTTTTCCCTGCCTAATCCCATCAACTGTAAAACCAATCTCTCAATTGAATAAGATAAATGAAAACCTTGTTAAATTTTGGCATTTCTGCAATATTAGACACAACCTCTTTTGAGCGAGTAATATAGGCGACATTCGTTATCTGTACATAATATTTTTTGATTCACCTACTTCATGTGCTTCTTCTTGTTTTCACTTTTCTAGGGCCCTACTGTACCATTAAAGGAAAGAAGAAAAAAGAAAAAAAAAGAAAAAGAAAAGTTAGATAATGACCAGAAGGTGGAAATTCGACCATCTATGTGTACGAGCATGCAAATGAACGGGTTGATGAGAAAACCTTGGACTCAGATGAAGAAGATGATTGACTTTTGTGACGGAGTTTTAGAGGCCAAACCTTGGCTTAGAGGAAGTTTTCGTTTGCCAGAAACGTTGGCGTAAGTTATCACAAAAGACAAAAAAATGAATTTTAAACAAAACATGGCAAAATTAAAATGAAATTGAGGAAGAAAATTCTTCAAAGAACTAGATGATATTAAGAAAGCGCAGAGGGAATAAATTAGGATCTTACCTGCTGAAGTTGTTCTTTTAAGCAGAGAGAATCAAAGTCAAATGTTCAATGCTAACTACAATGCAGTACTTATAATTTCATAAAACTAACAAAATATTTCAGGATTTTCATTGACGAATTCGATTTTCATTAGTGAACCAGGGAGAGAGAGGAAGAAGTTGTCTAGTTGGGGTAAAAATCTAGATAGAAAGTGACAAAGAAAATGACTTTTTCAGCAGAGGAAGTGACTGTTCAGCATGACAAGCAACTTTTAACTTTTTTTAAAAAAATCAATGGCTAAATCTATATTTTTTAAAAGAAAAATAAATGAGAAAATACCTTCAAATCTAATAGAATGCCACATCACCTAACTTAGATCCCTCAATTATATACATACATACGTGTATGTATGTATATATATATGTGTGTGTGTGTGTGTGTATATATATATATGTATATATATATATATATATATATATAAGAAAATACAATACTGTCTGGATAGTAGAAATAATACAATAAAAAATAGAAGATAACTCTAAAGTCTGCAAAGGGAATGCAACTCTACCTCGAATCACCTGACTGGTATCCGCTAAGTATCTCTCCGGACTTCACTGGTACCAATATTCGGATCTGCATAATAAGTACTAAAGTGTAGTATGAGTATAACCAACCAATGTACTCCATAAGTATCGAGCCTAACCTCGACTAGGTAGTGACGAGACTAAAACAAGACACCTACAATAATCCTTTAGAGTTATATAGCAAGAAGTAATGAAATAATAGGTAAAGTAACAAGTAAAACAACGGGATTATAGCAAGTAAAAAAGATAACCAGTATATAAATAAAACAAGAAGTAAAATAAAGCATCACTGAGTAAGCCACTACTTGTAGTTTTACAACAACTCTGAACAACCTTTCAAAAGTAAATGACGAAGCCACAAAGCCAACTGTATATTCTGAGTATCAAAGTAAGGAGCAATGAAATCAACAAAACAGCACGGCATTACCTGCTTTTACTCACATCCTCACCTCATGATATAATAGCAAGTACGGAAATACCCCCTGTGCATATCCTCACTTTCACTCAAACATAGCAACACCCTTCATGCAATTATATCAATATATGAATGAAGCATGGAAATGTCCTTCATGCATAATCACTCTTCCTCACAAGCACAGCACCACCCTTTGTGCATTTTCTCTTCCTTACCAAGCATTATAAACAGCACAATACCAAACAAGGTGAGAAGCATAAACAATACCAATAATAGTATTTGAACATGACTCGTCATGTGAGAATTTACGAACAATTTAGCACCAACAACCAATCAACAATTCAACGATCTCAATGCCCAATATCTCAATAACCTCAACATAGAAAATAACATGAATATGATAAATCAAAAAATTATACAATCTATGTAAAGTATTGAAGACATTACACAAAGTAACATGGCACAAATAAGGCTAATTCTACATGCATGCATGCTTATTTCATAGTCAATGCATATACACTCGTCACCTTATATATACGGCGCCCCCAACACATAAGTCACGTAGCAAGTAGACTCAATTACACCCTAATTCCCTCAATCGAGGTTAACCAACACATTTACCTCTTTTTGGAACAAAATCAACAATCCAACACTAGTTTTTCTTTAGAACAAGCCTCTAAACCAACCGAATCTAGTCAAATATTATTCAAACAAGTCAAAACAAGCTTTTGAAACTACCATCGTAGGAAAGATTCAATCTTTAACGTAATTAAAAAAAGTCAACAAAAAATCAACCTGAGCCCATGTGGTCGAAATTAAAATTAAGACCAAATCCCGATTACCCATTTACCCCGAGCCTGAATATGTAATTTGTTTCAAAAGCCGGCTTCAATTTGAGTACTAAATCTCAATTTTATAAAATTTCTAATTCTACCCAAAACCCCCAATTTATAATCTAAGAAACTTAGAACTGATGATGAAATTCATGAAAAAAGTAATGGAAATTAATCTATGAAGTTGGGAAGAAATTACTTTTAAAAAATCGCCTCTATGGAGTCTAGGTTTTCAAAATGGTATAATATGAGTTGGGTCGTGAAATTCCCAACCTTTACCTAGCTGCAGGTATCGCAATTGCGAAGCCTTGTTCACAATGGCGATGTTCACAAATGCAAACTTTGATAATATATAGAGAGTTGAAGGATTGAATTAACAAGATGATACTTAACTATAGGTAACTGTTATTGTAATAACTAACTGGTTGGTTAGGTTATTAATAGAGATAGTTAATTGTTAGTTAGAGATACATAAATATGTGTACTCTTAGAATAGTAGTAGACAATTTCATTTTTGCTTCTTCAGTGATATCAATGAAACAACTGTCGTTTCTCTTCTCTTTCACTGAGGCTAGTCTTCTCTCTACTCAAGCTCTAGATCAAGTGTCCATGGCAGCTAACATAGTATCAGAGCCACCGGCAATGATCTAGGACGTCCTTCGATCCTTTTCTCTGCTTCTAGATTACTTTAATTCATGCACAGTTGTCTTATAGTGATCTCAAATAGAAGTTAGGGTTTGCAATTTTTTCTCTAAAACTGCAGTCAACAATGGCGATTGGCACTGAAGATGACAATACAACAGCTAGTACACCAGCTAATGGCATTTTTGGCAACTCTGCTCCAACTGGTTCTTCGTTGCCCTCTATCGACCATAATCACCCATTGTACCTACAAAGAACTGACACACCAGGTAGTTCTCTAGTCTTTATTCAATTGACTAGGTCTGATAACTATGCCTTGTGGAGTCGTGCTATGAGAATTAGTTTGTTAGGAAAAAGTAAGTTAGGTTTTGTCAATGGAAGGTTTCCAAAATCAAAGTTTGAACCAAAGCTTCATGACTTGTGGGAAAAGGTTAATGTTGTTGTTTTGTCGTGGATAATGAATGTTATTAGGCCTGGTTTTGCTGAGTAGTGTACTAAATGCACCTAGTGCTCACAAAGTGTGGGAAGATCTAAAAGAGAGATTTGACAAAGTGAATGGCTATAGAGTATTGTTCTTTCATAGAGAAATGCACAATTTGACTCAAGGAACCATGACTATAGCAGATTACTTCTCAAAGCTGAGAGATTTATGGGATGAGTTTAATGCTCTAATGTCATGCCCAGGTTGTCCATGTCCTGAGTCTAAACAATATGCTCAGCACTTTGAGGCTTAGAGATTGCTGCAGTTTCTCATTGGTTTGAATTACTCATGCACAGTCAAGAAGTCAAATTATAATGATAACTCTAGTGCCTACTATTAACAAGGCTTACTCACTACTTGTTGATCAAGAGAGTCAAAGAAATCTGGTAAGCATGGCTCAGGTTACACAACTTGCAGAAAGTCTAGAGAGCACAACTTTATATAGCAATAAAGGTCCAAGTGTCACAAGTGGAGGTTATAGACAAAGGAAGAATAATGTTCAGTGTGAATACTGTCATTACAAGGGGCACACCAAAGAAAATTGCTTCAAGCTAATAGGCTATCCACCAGATTTCAAGTCTAAAAGGAATGGAAGTGCACCTGGACTTTATGTTAATTTTGCAGGTAATCCAAATTTTGCAGCCGAGGAAGAGCAAATCAGCTATCAAAATCAGCTGAAACCTGGGTCTCATCAACAAAAGGGATTCATCTCAGCTAATCATGTGACACCACAAATTACACAGCCATAACCCTTTTTCACTCAAGAGCAATACCAGCAGATTGTTCAGATGCTCTCCAAAGAAAGTGCAGAAGGCTCCCACTCATCTAGCAAAATAGCTTCTGCGGGTATTCTAAATCATGTTAATGCTTTTGTGTCTCACCATGTCAATAGTGATTGGATAATTGACATTGGAGCCTCAAATCACATGACCTCCAGTCTTGAGTTACTACAAACACATAATTCACTTCCTACAACAAAGAAAAACATAGTTCATCTCCCTAATGGTAATGCAATATCAATCTCACACACAGGAGTACATCTGTGTTGGATAATCAGAAGATCTCTAATGTACTCTACATTCCAGACTTTAAGTTTAATTTACTCTCAGTCTCACAACTCACCAAGGAACTAAAGTGTATGGTAGGCTTTTTTCCTGACTTTTGTATTTTTTAGGATCTTTACAGTAGTCAGGTGAAGGGGATTGGTGGAGAGGAACATGGACTTTATGTGCTTAAAGGAGGTATCTCAGAACAGTTTTTAGCTCAAATTTCAATAAGAGTGCATCTACTGCTATTGCTCCTCCTCTTGCGGGCTCAAGCTATTTGTGGCACAGGAGATTAGGATATGCTCCCTTAGATATAATAAGAAGAGTAGACAAATTGAATAAGATGACTGCTAGTGAGAGTCATCACTGTACTGTGTGTCCACTAGCCAAGCAAACCAAACTTCCTTTCCAGCTCAGTAATACTGTAACTAAGTCTATCTTTGAATTAGTTCACTGTGACATTTGGGGGTGATACAGATTTCCTACTCATGGTGGAAGACGATTTTTTGTCACTATAGTGAATGACTATAGTAGATATACTTGGATTTTTCTGTTAACCTCTAAATTTAAAGGTTATGTAGTGCTATAGAATTTCCTTGTTCAAGTTCAAAATATATTTTCTACAACTATAAAAACTCTGAGAATGGATAATGGAAGTGAGTTTTTTAGCACTGACTTCAAAAATTTGCGATCTAGTCTTGGTATTATGCATGAAAGTACATGTGTATATACACCCCAACAAAATGGGGTTATAGAAAGAAAGCATAGAACCACACTTAAGGTTGTTCCTGTTGTGCATATGGGTTACTCTTTAACACAAAAGGGCTATCTCCTGTATGAATTGCACTCAAAAACCTTTCTAGTGAGCATAAACGTAATATTCAAGGAAGATGTTTTTCCTTTCAAACATGTCAAGTCATATGGCAATCATGTGTTTCTTGTCTTGAATTTACTCTCTCCAGTGGTGGTTCATGAGAATTCTACAGTACCAGTTATTCCAACATAATCATCCTTGAATTTAGAGATTAACAACTTCTCAGATGTTGAGTTTCAGCAGACATCTGATGCAACTACAATTCCTTCACCAGAAGAGCATATGCAGACACTTGACAATTTTGAGCCTACTATTGCACCTGATAATTCTGAACCTACAGCTGAACTTCCTGCTTCTGATTCAGTCAGTGATGAACCTCCCAGAGATTGTAGGAGATGTTCTAGACCAAGAAAGCCTCCTATTTGGCTACAGGGCTATGTCGCAAAGACTAAACGAACCAAGTGCAACTTCCCTATCTCTGCACATGTGGACTATAATCATCTCCCCTGATTATAGACAAGCAATCTCAGCCTACTCAACAGCTTCAGAACCAACCTCTTTCAAGGAAGCTGCTTCTAATCCTAGGTAGATAGAAGCCATGCAACTTGAGTTACATGCCTTGGAGGATAACAATACATGGTCTGTTGTAGACCTACCTCCTGGTAAAACACCTATTGGTGTTAGGTGGGTGTTCACAATCAAGTACAAGGCTACAGGTGAAGTTGAAAGGTTCAAGGCTCGACTAGTGGCTAAAGGTTATAGTCAAAGAGAAGGGTTGGACTATGGAGAATTCTCTCCAGTGGCCAAGATGGTCACAGTGGGATCTGTTGTTGTTGTTGCTGCTTCAAAGCATTGGTGCATCTATCAAATGGATGTACATAATGCTTTTATCAATGGTGACCTAGATGAAGAAGTGTACATGGTTTTACCTGAGGGGTTTGCTAGACGGAGGGCGTCTCAAAAGGTCTGCAAACTCTACAAGTCCTTGTATGGCCTTAAGAAAGCACCCAGGCAATGGAATCTTAAAGCTTACAGAAGCAATAGTACACTTGGGATTTCAACAGTCACTATGACTATTCTCTGTTTGTCAGAAGAGTTGGGGATTACATCGTGATCATTCTTGTGTATGTTGATGATCTTCTAATTACTGGCAACAATCATAAGCTGCTATGTGATACAAGGTCAGATATTCAAGGCATGTTCAAAATGAAGGACCTGGAAGAACTAAAGTTCTTTCTAGGAATTGAATTTGCTAGGTCGAGTATGGGGATCATAATGAGACAAAGGAAATATGCTTTAGAGTTGATCTCTGAAGCAGGTCTAAGTGGAGCAAAGCCAGATAGCACACCTATGGAGCTCAACCAAAAGCTGACTGCTGTAGAATATGATTTGTCCTTCAGGGAAGAAAATGCCACTACTGATGAAGTACTAAGGGATCCTAGTGTCTATCAAAGACTAGTTGGAAAATTGTTATATCTAACATGACCAGACCTGATATCTCCTTTGTAGTACATGTCTTGAGTCAATTTATGCATTGTCCTAGAATCTCTCATATGGAGGTAGCATCAAGAGTAGTGAGATATATAAAGCAGGCACCTGGTTTGGGATGGCTTATGCCTGCAAAAGACACGATGAGTCTGATTGCCTGTCGTGACTCTGAATGGGGAGCTTGTGTGCAAATAAGAAGATTGGTAACTGGTTATATGGTGAAGTTTGAAAATGCCCGGGCGTCTTGAAAATCCAAAAAGCAAAGAATTGTTTCCAGAAGCTCAGCTAAAGCAGAATTCAGAAGCATGGCTTCCTGTGCAGCAGAGATAACTTGGTTGATAGGGTTATATGCAGAACTAGGAATCAAAGTTAATTTGCCTGTGAAGCTAGTGTATGACGGTAAGGCAGCAATTCAAATTGTTGCAAACTAAATCTTTCATGAGAAAACAAAACATATTGATATTGATTGTCACCTTGTAAGGGAAAAACTATGTGAAGGAACTCTGAAAACTGAATATGTACGTACTAAAGATCAACTGGCAGACCTGCTAACTAAGGGTCTTGGAAGAGCACAGCATGAGCATCTGTTGAATCAATTTGGATTGAAGAATGTGCACCAGCCATCAACTTGAGGGGGAGTGTTGAAAGATTGAATTAACAAGCGGATACTAAACTCTAGGTAACTGTTATTGTAATAATTAACTAGGTTGGTTAGGTTGTTAATAGAGGTAGTTAGTTGTTAGTTAGAAATACATAAATATATGTACTCTTAGAACAGTAGTAGACAATTTCATTTTTGCTTCTTCAATGATATCAATGAAACAGCTCTCGTTTCTCTTCTCTTTCACTAAAGCTAGTCTTCTCTCTTCTCAAGCTCTGGATCAAGTGTCCGTGGCAACTAACAATAATCAAGTTTACTTTGTATTCGAAGTTAGCAAGTTATAAGTAAAACACTTTCAAGAGAATGCAAGATTCCTTGATAATCGTAGGAAACAAGAAAATACTGGATGTGAGGAGAATAGACCTAGATAAAATAATAACATAAAATGTGAGAAAGATTTTGTACCGGGGGGGCTAGCTGATGGACTTCTAATTGATTGGACAGAAGAGCCGCGCGAAGACGACTGCTTTATCTCGGCCTTGATCATACTATTTCATCTTTTGGAATTTATGGTTTCTGAGCAGTGGTAGCACTTTCTTATGAAACTTCAGGAATGAGATAGGCTAGCAAATTGAAAAAGGAATTAAGTTTCTTAAAGAGGTTTCCAGTGTGGCCGACTTTGGTTGGAACGAAGAATAATATACACACATACATTTGGTTGGTCCATGAAACAAATAATTGATTACGTGATATATGGAACTTAGACAAAGATTTGCGAAAAAGAAGCATAAACAAGTTATGCAGAAAGAAAGAACAATTACCTCTGAGATAACCTTCATTTGGAATGAGTTTCCATGTCCCTGTTAAACAGGTAAGTTAGACTGAAGATTATAGAAAAGTGAAGAAAAACACGTTCAGATAATTGATGATTTAAGCCAAGTGACATCCATATATAATCAAAGGCATGAGGATTCTAGCAAAAATGACAACACAGTAGTTTGCCCTCAACGCAAATTGTTATTGTTGAACACAAACAGAATTATTAAGAATGGTCTCATAACAATTATATCATAATAATTGAGAATCCAAGAACTAGGAAATTTTCCTTATTTCATGTAACTCAAAACTCTTACATAAGGACCCTCTCTTATGTTGCTATCCAAAATAGTTCTCATTCTTTCTCTTTTTTCAAATTGTATTAGTACTTACAATATTGATCGAGACATATAAAGCTTCCAACTATTAATGGTCGGCCTTATGCCGCCTGTCCAGCGAAAGTATTTTTTTTTTTTTTTCCTTTTCATGATTTCTTTCCAGTGATTATTACTAACAATTACATAAAGGGAAAGATCCAAAAGAAAGACATTTCTGCACTGTGTTTGAAATCAGTACCTTTCTGTTTGCTAGTTTCATACCAAAATTCAAACCAGAAAATTTTATTTATATGCTATATTAAAAGTGGGAAGACCTTAAATTAAAAGTTAAATTACCCATTTGCCCTTTTAAAAATTTAATTACCCTAACTTAAAAAAATACCTAACATTCATCATGAGGCACTAAAGAAAAATAGGTTGCGCATAATTAACGTACTCAACAATTTACCCTCTATCTTAATATATGTATCATGAAGCAGCGCGATGCTCTTGGATTTCCTTCAAATTCTCATGACGAGAAAGAAGCGCGAGAAGAGGAGAGCGAGACAACACAAAAACAAGAACCTGAATCTAAAAGCCTACAAAAAATTCTTCACGATGCTGTCCGCATAAGATTGTAGGAGCATAAAAAGATAACATGAATACTACCAATAGATTTCATGAATTCTTGCAATGAATTTGTTCTAATTCTAACACCGTTTTTAACAGGCCATTTATGCTTTTAATGCAAGTCAATCTCCTAGCTTAGTTTCTCTCATCTCTAATATGATTATTTAAAATATAAATTTCGCAAAATTTTATTTCAACTGTTTATATTCTATCTGTTATTGAATGATGTGATAGAGCAAATATGTATTGGGGCGGGCAGAAGACGAGAATTTGTGTTTGAACTCGCTAAAAGTACTGGTTCATTTTACTTTCTCAATCACTAGATGTTGATTTAGTTGTATTTGATAGGTTCAAAAGTGATAAATTTTGTTTCTATATTTACTCATTATTTTAGTTTTAGATCATTAAATGTTATTCTACTGTTATTATGACAGAATCAATTTTGTACTTTATTCATATTGTACGTTTTGTGCAGTTAGTATGTGCTGCTTAAATTTTGAGTCCAATCGGAATGTGCCAAATAAATTGTGTTGATAGAGATATATTTTACTGTGTCGTGAGCAAAAATAATTATTCATGCGACAAGCGTTAACCAAAATTTTTGGTAGAATAACTTTTGTACTTATTCATATTTTAATTTATGTGCCTTTAGTCTTTCTTTCTTAAGTTTTATGTCTAAACGTTATATCTAACAAATTGTATTGATATAGTTCTATTTAAGTTTTTGTGAACCAAATAATTATTTTCTTTGATAATATCAGAAATTTGTTTGCGTCTCACGTTTGCATCGTACATGACCATGCCATGGTGGAACATACAACAGCTATAGTGTTGAGGATTTAGAAATATCAACTTTTAATATAAACAAATTGCTTAACACTTTTGAAGGGAAAAGATAAAGGCAAGAATCTTATTTGAAACGAATTTTATTTCAGGCCCATCAATGCCATTGTGTGTCATCAATATAGCTAAGTTTCAACATATGCAACAGATCTTTAGTTATTAAAAATAATTATTCCTATTTGGAAAAAGAGTCTCTGAGGGTATTGGAGTTCATCACTCAAAGTGATCCATGAACATTGACTGTGAAATATTTCCTTGTCTTCAAACGTGTTGAATAACATGGTTTTCAGGGATCAAATGATGTTCCTTGTGGTCGTTGCGTGAAGAGATGTGAGTAGTTTAACGAAAATAAATATGGGTTTCTTCTTGAACTTATAATATATTTCTGTATTACTATTTCCCTATTGTGATTTATGAATTTTATTTCTACAAGGGTTAGGGTAGATATTTCTTATGTGATGATTTTGAAATATATGAATTTGCAGGCATGTGCTGACAGAAAATAACATATGTTTTATAAATTAATTTCATTTTTCCTTTTGCAAAATAAAATTGATTAATTGATATGTAGTTTGTAACCATCCATAAAATATTATGGACAATTACTTTTAAGGTTGAAAGGTATGAATTAAGCTTATATTAATATTTAAAAACATTGAGATCATGAGAAAAAAATAAAGTTTACATAAATATTATTTACAAATTGGTGACATGCTATTATAAATCTAATGTCTCTTGAGAGAAGCAAATCATATTAATATTTTATGCACTATGCTCTACAAGAAAAAAAAAATGAATGATTTAAATTTTTTTATCCACATTTGTGATTCAAAACTCTTGAATTTTAGTCTTATTTAGTTAAAAATAAGTCTCATTTAGTTAAACGCAAAGAAAAAGAAATTCAACTTACTATATTAAGGCAATTATAACGAAAGGACCATGGTAACTCGAGGAAAATATTAAGTTCTAAGAGTTTACTGAAAAAGAAGAAGTCGAATACTTTTGAATAGTACATAGAATATATAGAACTTGCCCTTAATTTATCTTATTTGATTACCGGATTTTCATTTGGTAGACAAAAGATGACTCATTATGTAATTTAATTTTCATATCCATCGCTGAGATTATTTAAATTTTAACACTTATCAATGTATAAATAAATATTACTTATAGGTGTATATGATAAAACAGAAGATTTGGGAATGACATATACATTAAAATAGAAATAGCGAGGTTTGAATATTGTAAAAACGAGCAATCAACCTTGAGAAAACAATCATGCCAAGCCAATTGATATTAGTATGGATGAAGGATATGGAGAATATCACAAATGCCTAGAAGAACAGAAATAGAGTTAGTCGAACAGTATATTTTTTAATTACTTTATTCATAAAAGATCGTAAAATTACACTAGAATGCTAGCTTTTGGTATATTTATATTTATAATTTATAATTAGAATAATATAAATATTTTTAATTATATATGCATTAACTAATTTTAGTGTATATATTTTAAAAATGATATGAAATTCACGTGCACGTGTAGGGAAACTAGTAACAGTGAAATAAGAGAGAGAATTGTAGTCACCTACCGCAGCTTTTGCAGGTTCCCATGAGAAAAATGTTGTAAAGGAGCAAGGCTCATTTCCTCCTGTGACTTTATATAAAGGAACATTAGGGGATAACCCTTCAAGAGATGCAGCCAACTCTACATATTTCTGTGATCAACTTCTTCAGTCACTTGAGCATAAATGTAAAGCCCATAAATTTTCGTAAGATTTAAATACTTTATGGTTCGCTAATGATTCATTTGGTCATTGTTTTGCATGCTAGGTCTAATATTGGATAAAGAAAATGTTATACGGGCATGGTGTTATCTATATGAAGGTTTGGAAGTTGTTCGAGTTGGAAACATGCAATGAATTAAATTTTTAAATAAGTTTGCATAAGACTCAATTTAAAATGAACACAACTCCTGAGATAGGAAGACTTGTGTGGTGTACTATCTATTAAATGAAAGTTCTACAAGTCTAGTTTTCAATTGTTCAAACTGTTTCTCATTTGAATATTCTTACAAGAAGTTATGATCTTTTGACTAAAGGATAACGTAGCCTATGCATCTTGCGCAGACAATTCCAGTAGCTTGCCAAAAGGAGAAACGGCAGGCCCGGCCATGCGTAGCCTACGCAGGAGACCAACAGGCTACACAAGCCTTCATATATTTTTTTAAGGGGCTGAGAAAATGTGGGTTTAGAGAAAGAAAGAGTTAATTCTTGGACTTGGTCTTTAATCCTTGAGAGAAGAAAAAAATCAAACATAAATAGAGTGTGTGTATATATATAGTCGACCCACACAGCATTATGATGAGATGGCTTAGCCGATCGAGTCAAGATCGGACTCCATATCGTATACATGGTGGTTTAACATAATATCGGTAAATAAAGTAAATCACACCAAAGATAATAAGTTTGCTCAAAGCTCAAACTCTTATATGTTTTATGAAATAAAATGGTTATGATTTAATTTGCTAAATGGATACTTTATGAAATGCCTTATTAAATTGATTCATGTTATTTGCATAGTCCCTCTTCATGTTTTTCTTATATATATTTTTGCCTGATTTTTTATGTGGGAGAATTGGCGAGGCATTGATACGAGTACTTTTCAGTATGTACTTACGTTCCTTCCAGGGGCGCTACATCAATTCATGGATTATCGTAGGCAACTCCCTCACTTCTCAAACTTATCATGGTAAGCCTGCTACACTACTTTCCCAGTGGGTGTCTTAGAGTCTGGTCGATTTATGCATTTAAGTATTCCTTGTCATGATAGAAGCTCCATGTACACTGTGGGTTGATGTATATAATGTAATTACGGTAAGCATGAAACTAAGAATAAAGTATTAAAAGGTTTATGGGCTATTATGTAGGATTGCGTATAGATGCTCGTAACACGCAGCGAAAGACATAACAATCCTAGGTAGATCTTTTCGTGTTTAAAATTTATTTACATGTCAAAGATCGAATTCAAGACGTACCTGGTGAAGAAAGTCTTCTTTCAAAAATTTCTTCAATAGTGCGAAGACTCTATACATATCCACACCGAGACTGATCCTTGCTATCAACTCTTTGATCAATGAAACCCGCGAACAAATTGAATGAAATTTGTATGCTAAAATTTCTCAAAATCCAGCCAACAACACGACAAGAAAACTAGTTTTCTTTGTCAAAACTATCTCTTGGTGCAGTTCCTCCGAAGAACTACTATTGGTCACGTTATTTGGGTGATCTATATATATATAAATACATATCACCAACTTTTTCCTTTAGGTTATGGAAAAAACTAAAGCGGCAATGTTGAGATCAATACCTTAATTGGACTTTTCAACGATTTTATATTAAAAAAATCATAATCTCATTCCTAATAGAATCTTAGAAGCCCGTAGCCGATAGTCCTTTTATGGACTTTGACATGAATCCAAATTCCAATTAGATTTCACTTGACAAAGTTTCCATCAAACTTTCTTTGTTAATTAATATTTTATATAACATCTCTTATATAAAACACAGTTTAATTATATATATTATATATCATATATATTTTAACTAAGAGATATAATTTAATTTTCTATTCCAAACAGAAAACTTCAATTTATACACACTATTAATTACATTCTCGGTGCTAGCAAAGAATATAATAATATTTCATTTGGACTAAGAATTTTATTTATTTGACTAATTAAATTCTTTATTTTACTTATCAAATAACAGAATAATTAATCCTTTAGCAAAGATCATAACACTCGTTAGTGTGCGACCCGTTAGGTTCAATACTAAGCCGGTAGAACATTAATCAGATCAATATACTAATCAAGGGTTGTTTCTAACAATACACCTTAATGACCGAATGAGTGAAGTATACAATTTACTCTCAAGAACCAGTAGAAGAATAAAGTAGTATTTCTTTCAGCCCTTATAGCTCTGGGTCACCCTAGGATATGGCTCAACTTTCAAATCCTAATAGGTGACCAACTTTGTGTCCATGTCAAATATAATCGATAATTGAATGACCTAAGAAACTCTTTTCTTCTTTCATTCAATTCCCCTAGCCAAGGTCTTAGTTTGGTCGTTTCTAATTCATGACAACATGGAGCTTAAACTCATTACCAAGAGTTGACAGCTTCCATCTTGATCAATCACAAATTCCACAAGCATTAATCATATCCAATATCCTTTCAACAATCGCCCTAGGGCCATAGGTGTCTAGTATCAAAGCACAATAAATAACTTGTCAATTACTATGACGATCTCAGGTCAAAGGAAATTCTTACATCACATTCTTCAAGAAAATATCCTATTGACAGTTCATG
The DNA here is from genome assembly GCA_002018475.1 of Nicotiana obtusifolia. NCBI lineage: Eukaryota > Viridiplantae > Streptophyta > Magnoliopsida > Solanales > Solanaceae > Nicotiana > Nicotiana obtusifolia. The sequence continues at coordinate 29,803 of MCJB01052061.1, read as the reverse complement.
GTAATTCTAACCATTAGGAATTATCCAATGAGTTGGTTCAATGATCACATCTCTATATGCATCATCTATATATGTGATTTAGGTAATGAGATCAACTAATCTTTATCCCATAAAGAAGATCACATAAATATTGATCTAACCGGATTACTAATGTCAAAATTAATAATCCTACAATCAAGAACAAATTTAGATTAAATTGTAAGAGACTTTACTTTCATTATCATGATCTCCATCACAATGACAAGTCTCAAAATTTAATCAAGGACCTTATTAAATTAATCAAGCAATTAATAATAACTATGATAAAAGATAATATCAAATGTCATATATTTTTATGTCAAATAAATTTCACAAAAATATGTTCAAATCATCATATATGAGATTGTATCTAAGGCATATTTACTATATCCCTAACAATCTCCCACTTGCACTAGAGCCAATCGCGCTTGTACTTCATTCCCAATTTTCACTTGTGCTTGGCAAACTCCTTTGCGCTAAGAGCTTTAGTGAATGAGTCTGCAGCATTTTCCTTTCCATCAACCTTTTGAATCTCAACGTCTCCACGTTCAATGATTTCTCTTATCCAGTGATACCTTCGCAGAACGTGTTTAGATTTTTGGTGTGATCTTGGTTCTTTTGTTTGAGCAATGGCTCCAGTATTGTCACACAATAATGGAGTTGCACCTTCTATTAAAGGAACCACATCAAGTTCAGTAAGAACTTTTTCATCCATACATCTTCCTTAGCAGCTTCACTAGCTGCTATATATTCTGCTTCAGTCACTGAGTCAGCTACTATAGCTTGTTTGGAACTTTTCTAACTCACTGCACCACTATTTACGGTGAATACATAGCCAGAAATAGATTTTCTATCATCTTTATCTGAAGAGAAACTTCCATCAGTATAACCTTTAAGTTTCAACTCAGAATCTCCATGGATGAGGAATTAGTCTTTAGTCCTTCTTAAGTACTTAAGAATGGTCTTCACCACCGTCCATTGTCCCTCAACAGGATTTGCCTGATATCGGCTAGTCACTCCAAGTGCATAAGCCACATCAGGACGTGTACATATCATGGTATACATGATAGCTCCCACTGCACTAGCGTATGGGATCCTACTCATGCGTTCTCTCTCTTCAGGTGTTTTAGGACAATCCTCCCTAGTGAGAGTAACTCCAGTGCCTATCGGTAGATAGCCTCTTTTGGACTTATCTATGTTATACCTTTCCAAAATGGTATCAATGTACAAAGACTGGAAAGTCCAAGCAGCTTCCTTGATTTATCTCTATAGAAGCTGCTTCTCCCAAGTCTTTCATGGAGAACTGTTCAGATAACCAAATCTTGGTACTTTGCAATGCCGGTATATCATTCCCTATGAGCATTGCCACAGGAGAGAAAGTCTCGTCATAGTCGACCCCTTCTTTCTGAAGATATCTCTTGGCAACAAAATGGGCTTTGTAGGTCTCCACTTTTTTGTATGCTTCAATTTTTCTCTTAAAAACCCATTTATAACCTATAGGTTTTATATCCTTTGAAGGTTCAACTAAAGTCCATACTTTATTTTCCTTCATGGATTCCATGTCGGATTCCATGGCCTTTTGCTATCTCTCATAGTCAGAACTTTGTATAACCTCTTCATAGGTCTTAGGGTCATCAGCATTATGATCAACCTCATTTGATAAATCATCGTGTACTATTAGAATTAATCTAGTTGGTACATGACGTTCTCGTGTAGACCTTCTAAGAGGTGCTTGTACAATTTGTTCACCTTGTGCTAGATTTGGTTGTTATTCAATTTGGTTTGAAACTGGTTCATTAACCTGTTCTTGAACTACATTTAGTTCTTGAACTTCAACCGTCGAAGATGGCAACTTCCTTGTCAACTTCTAAACATCCAATAAAGGTTCTTCAACTTGTGTCTCATGATCTTGATTTTGTATTGATTCATTAGTTTCTTGAACTTCATCAAGTTCTATTTCTCCACTATAATTTCCTTCTAAAAGAATTTCCTTTCCAAAAAGGTTGCTCTCTAGCCACAAACATTTTATGGTCAGAAGGGTGATAGAAATAATATATCATTGTTTCTTTGAGATACCCAATAAACCTACACTTATCAGATCTTGAGGCAAGTTTATTAGACTGCAGTCTCTTAACGTAATCTGGACAACCCCAAACTTTAATATATTTGAGGTTTGGCTTACGTCTTTTCAGTATCTCATATGGTATTGTAGAGACTGACTTAGTGGGAACTTGATTAAGTAAGTATGTTGCTGCTTCCAAAGCATATCCCCATAAATTTATTGGAAGATCAATGAACCCCATCATAGATCTCACTATATCTAATAAGGTTCGATTTCTCCTTTTAGATACACCATTGTGTTGTGGTATTTCTGGAGGTGTCCACTGTGAGAGAATCCCATTCTCTTTGAGATAACTAATAAAATCTTCACTAAGATATTCTCCACTTCTATCAGACCTTAGTACTTGTCAATTACTATGACGATCTCAGGTCAAAGGAAATTCTTACATCACATTCTTCAAGAGAACATTCTATTGACAGTTTATGGTAATTCTAACCATCAGGAATTATCCAATGAGTTGGTTCAATGATCATATCTCTATATGCATCATCTATATATGTGATTTAGGTAATGAGATCAACTAATTTTTATCCCATAAAGACGATCACATAAATATTGATCTAACCGGAATACTAATGTCCAGATTAATAATCCTACGATCAAGAACAAATTTAGATTAAATTGTAAGAGATTTTACTCTCATTATTATGATCTCCATCACAATGACAAGTCTCAAAATTTAATCAAGGACCTTATTAAATTAATCAAGCAATTAATATAACTATGATAAAAGAAAATATCAAATGACATATATTTTTATATCAAATAACGTTCACAAAAATATGTTCAAATTATTATATATGAGATTAAATCTAGGGCATATTTATAATATCCTAACATATTAAGCCAAAACATTCGATGATTTCAAATCTTTTTTGCTGAAAAGTTGTTTATAGTAAAGCATGCATTGTCCAAGTTAACGAATGAATCGAGTGTTGGTTCACTCAATTACAAGTTTAAGACACCGGGTGCCTGTGTCCCGCTCCTCCAAGGTTTTTGGCGTGGCAATAATTGACAATGTGGACAATTACTTTCAACATATGAGATACATAGGACACTATTAGTATTATTTGTCCAATTTCAATAACACTTTTCTTTTCTTTGGAGTCTGCAGACTGACCGACCCAAACGAACACTTCAGCATGTGTGTCGAGAAGCAAGACGTCCTCGGTCAACAAATCATCTTGAGAAAAGTTGTAGATTTCTTCAGCTTGTCATTTGAATAGAAAATATTAACCTGTTTCGTATGCAAACAGCAATATATTAACAGGTTTTAACTGAATTCTCTAGGACACTACCTCAAATTTTCCTGGACATCCACGAATTCGCATAAAATCATTTGAGAAAGATAGTTAGCAGAGAAAAATTTCCTCATAAACAAATAATGAATCTCACCAAATTAGAGGATGAGGGATGCACCTTTATTACCAGAATAAGCAAACAAGTGCGGATCCCTGGCGACTTCAGGTGCTGCTTTATTGTTGGTCTTCCTTAGTGTGTTTTACAGTCACTCGTGGCTGAGTTTGCGATTAGAACAAACCAAACACAATTAATCCAATTCAGCATTAAAGTAACGCAAAAATTATGTTCAGCATTAAAGTAACGCAAACACAACTGTTCATGATTGGTGCAAAAGGTTTCTGACAGAAATCTGATGCGTCTTAGTGAGACACGAAAGTGTAAGATTGACTCAATCAGTTTATATTGATACATCACGAAATTTGTAGTACCCAAATTGACTCAACCCATGTACATTAATCCCTCACAAATAGTTACCCAAAACATAACCAGGAGCACGGTCAAAGTTCCCTAAGACTTCACATATGAGTCCAAGTGAAATTATGACCACCTAGTACCACTACTAGAAATTCAAAAAAAAGCAATCAAAATTTAGCGACCAACGTTGGTTTGTAAATAAAAACGACCACAGTTGGTCGCTAAACTGGTGAAAATAATAAAATAATAATTTTAAATACATTAGCGACCAAGGTTGGTCGCTATTTGGTCGCTAATTTCGTCAAACTGTTGACCGGACTGGTCAGACTTGCTTGGTCAAAGAAATACTCAGATTAGCGACCAACGTTGGTCGCTTAAGGGGACCCACTTATTAAATTTTTATTATTATGATATTATTTAAATTAAATTATAAAATATAAATAAATAAAATCTAAATTTAGCGACCAAAGTTGGTCGCTAAATAAAGAGTAAACAGATGGAGACCAACTTTGGTCGCTAACTTTAAATTATGTATATTTGGCGACCAAAGTTGGTAGCTTTTCAGGTCAACATTGGTCAAAATTAAAATCACTTTTGTATTTACTATCTAAATAATATAAATTTAAGCCGTTAACACTCTTGTAATACAAGGGATGAATAGAGTAAAATATACTCTAACATGCTATATATGCAGTTAAGTAGTAATACGAAGCGTGCGTGCGTATCCATATATATATATACATATACATATAAGAAACATGAAGCGCTCGGAACACAGGGACGGGTTCTTTTAGACACTAATACACTTGTAAATTGATTCATCGACTTATAACCTACTCATATGCATGTATATATATTAACAATAAATTAAAACGTCTCGACTTATATCAATTAATATA
>MCJB01052061.1:0-16812 GCA_002018475.1 Nicotiana obtusifolia | reverse complement strand
GGGCTTCCTACTAAGAAATTCCATCGCTATAAGTGTAGAATGCAAGGAATAGGGACTTCCTTGCAAGCCGAGCAACTTGATGGGGAGGGCCTCTCCTCTATGCGGGAGACTGTGGCAAAGCTCACATCCGAGCTAGAAGCCACCAAGGAAAGAGAAAAGATTATACAAGCTCAGTACGTTGGCATACAAGAGCAGCTCAAATCTCTCTTGGCTTCTGGCAGTTTTTCGATTCCCCGGTCTCGTGAGTCATCGCCAGAGGCTTGCCTTCCCCGTTCTCGTTCCTCCCGTGCTCCCCGTTATCATTCTTCCCGTCCTAGACAATTACACCTCTCTCCATACCGTCTTCGTGATGAAAGTTCATCAGACGGTGATGATAATGATGTACAAAATAATCCTTGACTTGTAATAACAGTTAACTTAGTTTGGTTAGCTTAATGTATTAGTTCTATTGAACTTTATAGTTTGTTAGTTTTTGTCAAGACCCAAATCCCAAACCCGGTCGTGATGGCGCCTCTCATGAAGACAAGACCAGCCAATTCGAACTATAACTCGATTTAAGGAATTGATACAGTACTTACATATTTTAGTAACAGCAAATTGCGAAAACATAACTAACCATCTCGACAACAGTCCAAACCGGGGTGTCACAATGTCATGAGCAACTAATGAAATCCTAATAATAAGATTACTATTACAATATCTTTGGCACAATTGTTTGAAGAAAGTGGAAATAACAAGATAAAAGAGATACGGGGCTGCGGACACCAACAGCTACCTCGTAGTCTCTGAATCACCGCCCTGACAGTAGTATTCAATGCCTCGGAACGGAATCAATAACGCCTGAATCTGCACACATGGTGCAGGGAGTAATGTGAGTACTTCCAACTCAGTGAGTAATACATATAAATAATGACTGAGAGTAAGGAAACACGTAAAGCACAAGGCAATGCATAATGAAGCAGTAAAACATAATTTGAAAACAGTAAATCAGTGAGAATCAAGCAAAATCTTCCCAGCTCTGGTTACCAGTTGCAATTGTTACCAACTGTAACATCCCTGGGCTCAGTATCATTTAAAAATCACGCCCCTCGGGCAATATCACAGAACAGTATCATCTTCCCAGCTCTAGTTACCAGTTGCCATTGTTACCAACTATAACATCACTAGGCTATATTTCCATATCACAACGGGTACCCTGCACTCACTAGGGGTGTACAGACTCCGAGAGGGGCCCCTTACGGCCCAAGCGCTATATCATATCTCGTGGTAGGCATACCACCCGATCCCTTTTACATCATATCTCGTGGTAAGCGTACCACCCGATCCCTTTTTCATCATATCTCGTGGTAGGCGTACCACCTGATCCCTTTTACATCATTTAAAATGTCATTTAAATCTCAAAACTAAGTAAAAGTGGCCGAGTTGTAAAACAGTGGAACACAACATGACTGAGTTCATGTAATGAATCAAAACAGTGAGGAAACAGTGATAAATACCCCCAAAGGGTTCAAATACCGGCACGAAGCCCAAATATGGCAATCAACCCAAATCATGATGATATCAAATAAGTTTCAATCAAATATGTAGTAAAAATCATCAATCGGGACGGCACAAGTCACAATTCCCGGTGGTAAACAACCCCACGTTCATCATCGAGCACGTGCCTCACCTCAATATAGCACTACGATGTGCAATCCGGGGTTTCAAACCCTAAGAACATCATTAATAATCACTACTCACCTCCAACCGGCTAAATTCTTAGCCCGCGACGCCTTTGCGCTTTGAATTGGCCTCCGTGCGCATCGAATCTATCCAAAATTAGAACTAATATGTAACAATATGCAGGGGTAACAAAGCCCACGCGAAAATAATCAATAAATACTAAGAAATCCCGAAATTAGTAAAACCCGAGCCCCGGGCCCACTTCTCGAGATTCAGTAATTTTCACCTCAACGGGTTCCTAATCTCCTTACGAGTTCAACCTTACGAAATTTATCGAATTCTTACATCGGTTCGACCTCCAAGTCTTAAAATCTAAACTTAAGGGTTTTCCACAAATTTTCCAACTTAAATCACCAATTGCATACTAGAATAGCAATAGATTTGGGTAATTTTGACCAAGATTGAGTTAGGAATACTTACCCCGATGTTTCCCTTGAAAATTTCCCAAAAATCCCTTCAAGATTAGTTGCAATCCAAGTTCTATGGCTCCAATATTGTTTAAGATGGCCAAGGTCCCTTCTTTCAGGAATTGTCCACGAAAATGTCCTTTGGATATAGTTTTAAGGTTGATTTGCTGTGATTTTGGGGTGTTTGGAGGTGTTTCTCTTCGTGGGTAACGAAAAATGGGTTTTGCATGGCAAATGGGCATTGGTTTCTTATTTATAAAGGGGTCAAAAATCAAGACAAAAACGCCCCTGTCAGGCCAAAGATGCGATCGCATATCTGTCGCATAACAGATATGCGGTCCGCAGTTTGGACGCAACCATCGCAGATTGAACCCTAGCCTTCATCGCAAATTCAGTGTGAGGGATGGTTTGCTGTCCGCATGTCCAGAATGCGACCGCATTCTTGACTGCATTTTTGACATTTATTTTTGTCCAGAAACCTGTCCCGGTCTGCGGTCTCAGTGTGGTGAAATGCGGTCCGTATTTCAAAAATGCAACCGCATTTTTGACATGAATCTTGCCCAGAAATCTGTTTGAGTTTGCTATCTCATTATGAGATATGCGGTCCGCATTTCAGAAATGCGACCGCATTTTGGCTCTAGTTTTTCTGCAGATTTTTCTTTTCAACAATGAAATGGTCTGTTTAACCACCCAAAACTCACCCGAGGCCGCTGGGACCTCAACCAGATATACCAACCTACACCATAACATTATTCCAACTTGTTCCAGCCTTCAGAACGCTAAATACAACCTCTCAACGCCAAATTCGCGTCGGATTCAAGCCTAAGGATTTCAAAACCTTCTAAATCGCTCTTTTGATATAAACCCAACCAAACCACATCCGAATGACCTGAAATTTTTCACACGAGTCCTAATTCACATATCGAAGCTATAGCAACTATCGGAATTCCTTTCCGACCCTCGGATCAAAATCTCACCTATCAATCGAAAATCGCCAAAATTCTAACTTCACCAATTCAAGCCTAATTCTACATCGGACCTCCAAAACCAATTTCGATCGCACTCCTAAGTCATAAATCACCTCCCGAAACTAACCGAATCGTCGGAATTCTCATCCGAGCCCTCTAACTCATAAGTCAACATTCGGTTGACTTTTCTAGCTTAACCCTTCTCAAAAGAGACCAAGTGTCTCATTTCTTACCAAATCTACTCCGAACGCAAACTATTCAACGTGATTACATAAAACACGGATAACGAGGCAGAAAACGGAGCGGTAACTCATGAGACGACTAGCTGGGTCGTCACATTCTCTCCCACTTAAACAAACGTTCGTCCTCGAACGAGTCAAGAAACATACTTGGAGCTTCAAATAGGTGAGGATATCTGCTCCGCATCTCTTGCTTGTTTTCCCAGGTAGCCTCCTCCACGGACCGACCTCTCCACTGAACTTTTACTAAAGATATCTCCTTGGACCTCAACTTCCGAACCTGGCGATCCAAAATTGCCACTGGTTCCACCTCATAGGTCAAATCATCATCCAACTGAATTGTGCTGAAGTCCAAAATATGAGACGGGTCCCCAATATACTTCCGGAGCATAGAAACATGAAATACTGGGTGGCAAAGCAAGCTCATAAGCCACCTCCCCAACTCTCCGAAGCACTTCAAATGGCCCAATGAACCGAGGACTCAATTTCCCTTTCTTCCCGAATCTCAAAACACCTTTCATGGGCGACACCTTCAGCAAGACCTTCTCACCAACCATGTAGGACACATCTCGAACCTTCCTATCGGCATAACTCTTCTGCCTCGACTGTGCTGTACGGAGCCTCATGGATCACTTTCACCTTTTCTAGAGCGTCCCGAACCAAGTCAGTCCCCAATAGCCTAGCCTCGCCGGGCTCGAACCAACCAACTAGAGATCTACACCGTCTCCCATACAAAGCCTCATACGGAGCCATCTGAATACTTGACTGGTAGTTGTTGTTATAAGCGAACTCTGCAAGCGGCAGAAATTCATCCCATGAGCCTCCGAAATCAATAACACATGCACGCAACATGTCCTCTAAGATCAGGATAGTACGCTCGGACTGCCCGTCTGTCTGCGGATGAAAAGCTGTACTCAACTCCACCTGAGTACCCAACTCCCTCTACACGGCTTTCTAGAACTGCAAAGTGAACTGAGTAGCTCTATCTGAAATGATATAAAATGGAACACCATGCAGCCAAACAATCTCTCGGATATAAATCCTTGCCAACCGTTCTGAAGAATAGGTAGTACACATAGGAATGAAGTGCGCAGACTTGGTCAACAGATCCACAATCACCCAAATAGCATCGAACCTCTTTAAAGTCTGTGGGAGTCCATCAACAAAGTCCATAGTGATCCGCTCCCATTTCCACTCGGGAATAACTATCTGTTGAAGTAAACCACCCGGTCTCTGATGTTCATATTTTACTTGCTAACAGTTGAGACACCGAGCTACGAATTCCACAATATCCTTCTTCATTCTTCTCCACCAATAGTGTTGTTTCAAGTCCTGATACATCTTTGCGGCACCCGGATGAATGGAATACCGCGAGCTATGGGCCTCTTCCAGAATCAGCTCCCGAAGCCCATCCACATTAGGTACACAAATCCGACCCTACATTCTCAACACTCCATCATCGCCGATGGTCACATCTTTAGCATCATTATGCCGAACTCTGTCCTTAAGGACAAGCAAGTGCGGATCGTCATATTGACTCTCCCTGATGCGATCATATAACGAGGACCGAGAAACCACACAAGCCACACCCGATTGGATTTCGAGATGTCTAATCTAAAAAACCTATTGGCCAAGGTCTGGACATCGACTGCGAGAGGCCTCTCCCCAACTGGAATGTATGCCAAACTCCCCATACTCACTGCCTTTCGGCTCAAAGCATCGGCCACCACGTTGGCCTTTCCCGGATGATATAATATGGTGATGTCATAATCCTTGAGCAACTCCAACCATCTCCGCTGCCTCAAATTAAGATCCTTTTTCTTGAATAAATGTTGAAGGCTACAATGATCAGTAAACACCTCGCAGGACACGCCATACAAGTAATGCCTCCAAATCTTCAAAGCATGAACTATGGCAGCCAGCTCCAAATCATGCACGGGGTAGTTCTTCCCATGAGGCTTCAACTGACGAGAAGCATAAGCAATAACTCTACCCTCCTGCATTAGTACACAACCGATCCCAACTTTCGAGTCATCACAATATACGGTATACGAACCTGAGGCTGACGGTAGAACCAATACTGGAGCTGTGGTCAATGCTGTCTTGAGCTTCTGAAAGCTCTCCTCACACTTGTCCGACCATACAAATGGAACACCCTTCTGAGTCAATTTGGTCAAGGGCGATGCAATGGATGAGAATCCCTGAACAAACCGGCGATAGTAGCCTACCAACCCAAGAAAGCTACGGATCTCTATGACTGAGGACGGTCTAGGCCAACTTTGAACCGCCTCTATCTTCTTTGGATCAACCTGTATACCCTTGCTGGACACTACATGTCCTAAGAAAGCCACTGAACCGAGCCAAAACTCACACTTAGAGAATTTTGCATAAAGCTTCTCCTCCCTCAATCTCTGCAATACAACTCGCAGATGCTCCGCGTGCTCTTCCTGGCTACGCGAGTACACCAGAATATCATCGATGAATACCAGCACGAACTAATCTAGATAAGGCCGAAACACATTGTTCATGAACTACATGAACACTGCGGGGGCATTGGTTAGCCCGAAAGACATAACAAGAAATTCATAGTGACCATATCTAGTCGGAAAGCAGTCTTAAGAATATCTGCATCCCTGATCTTTAACTGGTGATATCCTGAATGGAGATCAATCTTGGAGAACACTTGTGCTCCCTGAAGCTGGTCAAATAGATCATCAATGCGAGGCAAAGGATATTTGTTCTTGATTGTTACCTTGTTCAATTGCCTATAATCGATGTACATTCTCATCGTGCCATCCTTCTTCTTTACAAACAGAACCGGTGCACCCCAAGGTGACACACTAGGCCGAATGAACCCCTTATCTAGGAGTTCCTGAAGTTGCTCCTTTAATTCTTTCAACTCTGCTGGTGCCATACGATATGGCGGAATAGAAATGGGCTGAGTGCCCGGCATCAGGTCGATACCAAAATCAATATCCCTGTCCGGTGGCATGCCCGGCAGGTCTACAGGAAATACATCGGGAAAATCCCTCACAACTGGAACAAAATCGATGCTTGGAGTCTCAGCTCCAACATCCCTCACAAACGCCAGATATGAAAGGCAACCCTTCCCAACCATATGCTGGGCCTTTAAGAACGATATCACCCTACTTGGGACATAATCAGTCACACCACGCTACTCGATCCGCGGTACACCCGGCATAGCCAGAGTAACTGTCTTAGCATGACAGTCTAAAATAGCACAACACGAAGATAACCAATCCATGCCCAAAATGACATTAAAGTCTACCATGCTTAATAGCAATAGGTCCACTCGGGTCTCCAGACCCCCAATAGTTATTACACACGATCGGTACACACGGTCCACAACAACGGTATCGCCTACCGGGGTAGACACATGAACAGGTAAAGCAAGGAACTCCTGGGGCATACCCAAATAGTAAGCAAAACACGAGGACACATATGAATAGGTGGAACCGGGATCAAATAATACAGAACCATCTTTGTGGCAGACTGAAACAATACCTGTAATAACGGCATCTGAAGCACTGGCATCTGTCCTGCCTGGGATATCATAGAATCGAGCCTGGCCACCGCCTGCTCGACCTCCTCCTCTAGGGCGACCTCTGGCTATCTGACTTCCACCTCTAGCTGGCTGGGCGGGTGGTAAAGTAACTGGAGCAGAAGTCGAGGGTTCACCCCTCTGTTGGGACGATCTAGCACCACGATGAGGATAATGCCTCCACATGTGGCCCATCTCGCCACACTCATAACAGCTCCCTAGTGCTCTAGCAGATGGACTCGGCATAAGAGGACCCTGGGCTGACAGAGCATGAGCTGGAAGGGCGCTGAGTGTTGACTGGCCCTGCTGCAACCCATGATAACCACAACCTACAGATACCCCGCGGTAATCTGGACGAGCTAACTGAGCAGGCCTGAAGGAACGACCTCTACCTTGCTGAAACTGGCCCCTCGAAGGAGTACCATTGTAACTACCCGATCCTCGAGGCCTCTTAGCCTCCCTCTCTTCTCGCTCCTGACGGCGAACCGTCTCAATCTCGCGAGCTATATCAACCACCTCTCGAAGGTAGCACCCAGTACTCTCTCCCTGGTCATGAGAATACGGAGATGATAGTTAAGGCCATCCACAAACCTCCTGATCCTTTCACGATCAGTCGGAACCATCCAAGCAGCATGACGAGCCAATTCAGAAAATCTTGACTCATATTGCGACACAGTCATATCCCCCTGTCGCAGCCATTCGAACTGTCACGCAGCTCCTCTCTGCGGGACTGCGGCACATACTTCTCCAAGAAAAAAGCGGAGAACTGCTGCCAAGTAAGGGGCGTTGCATCAACCAGCCTACGCCTCTCATATGCCTCCCACCAATTAAAGGCAGCTCCCGTAAACTGAAATGTGGTAAATGCCACACCGCTAGACTCAAGAACCCCGGCTGTCCGAAGCATTCGCTGATACTTGTCAAGAAAACCCTGGGCATCCTCGCCCTCAACACCACTGAATGACGGAGGCTGGAGTTTACCCAACCTCTCAAGACGACGCTGCTCATCATCCGGCATAATTGGTACCACAAACTCCTGAGTTGGTGCAACCGGCTAGGCTTGAGGTGCCCCCGGCATCTGAAGTCCCTGCACTACCTGCTCAGGTGTACGAGCAACAGGGGTCTGATTGCCTCCCCCGGCCTGTGAAGTAGTTGCGGCTGTGGTGGCTGAAACTGCCTGAGCCAGGCATGTGCAAATCGATAATATTTAAGCCAAGGTCTCCTGAAGACCTGGAATAGCGATAGGCACAGTTGGTGCCTGAACTGGTGCTGCTGAAGCCTGTTCCTGAGCTGGGGCAGCTGGTGGATCAACAGATGTTGCACTCGCTGCTCTGCCTCTACCACGACCACGACCGCGTCACCGGCCTCTGGTGGTCTCAGTGGGTGGTACTGGTGGTCTTCCACCTCGTCCGGTAGTTCGCGGCCTCACCATCTCCGAGAGAACAAGATAGAAGAAGTTTAGTGCTCGGATCAACAAGTTAGCACGACAAGAATTTCAAGAATTTGGAGTTTTCCTAGAAAGGTTCCGCAGCCTCTCGAAGATAAGTACAGACGTCTCCGTACCGATCCGCAAGACTCTACTAAACCCGCTCATGACTCGTTAGGCCTATGTAACCTAGGCTCTGATACCAACTTGTCAGGACCCAAATCCCAAACCCGGTCGTGATGGCGCCTCTCATGAAGACAGGCCAACCAATTCGAACTATAACTCGATTTAAGCAATTGATACAGTACTTAAATATTTTAATAACAGCAAATTGCGGAAACATAACTAACCATCCCGACAACAGCCCAAACCGGGGTGTCACAATGTCATGAGCAACTAATGAAATCTTAATAATAAGATTACTATTACAATATCTTTGGCAAAATTGTTTGAAGAAAGTGGAAACAACAAGATGAAAGAGATACAGGGCTGCAGACGCCAACAACTACCTCGTAGTCTCTGAATCACCGCCCTGACAGTAGTAGTCAATGCCTCGGAGCGGAATCAATAACGACTGAATTTGCACACATGGTGCAGGGAGTAATGTGAGTACTTCCACTTCCACTCTGGCCTTTTTTGAGGAACCAGGTCCCTCATTATCACTTGGCTTTCTGTTGTAAGATTTATTCTTCTCAACACTTTTCTTTTTCCCAGCGTGCTTCATCTTCTCACCAGACTCCTTCTCAACACTCTTCTCTCCACCAATTTCAACACCCTTTACAAAAGACACTTTCTCGGATTTCACAAGCACAGTCTTCTTAAAGGATTTACGAACAAGGGAAGCATGTTTCTCATTCACCTCTTCCTCCTCAACTTCCACAACATTGGCCAGAGGCAGATCCTCCTCACTAACTAATTTACCCGCCTTCACCAATCTTCTTCTCTTCTTTTCCCCTTATTCTTCTTCAGAGCATTTTCAAGGGCATCTTTCTTCCGCTGCCTAGTACTGGGTCTTTTAAGAATAGGCTCTTTAAAAGCTTTCCCACCACTCGTAGCAGCGATAAACTGGCTACAGGCACATTATCATAATCCTCCTTACTTACATTATTTTCTTCTTCAAACACAGACTTCATCTCAGGAATCACAAAATCTAAAGGGACTGCGTCAAGGTGAGGGGAAGAAGGAGGGTCAGTACTTCCCAGGGGCTTTCTAGTGGAGCATGGAGTTTCATCCCAAGTAGGAGCAGAGTGCTCCTCTTGGGCAGAGGGAGCAGGTCCCTCTATTGGCTCCCCCATAGTACTGACTGGTACCAAGTCACCTTGAGGCACCAGGTCCCCATTTCCATCCCCGTTCCCTTTTTCTTCCCCTTGAGCCCCAGCACTCACATCACCAGACACAGAGCCCCCAGCCAGACTCCCTTCAGTAGCAATAAGCAACATATTTTTTATAGCTTCTTTCTCACCCAAATCTTCCAACAATACAAAATCAGTAGGAGCAAGAGAGGCATTACCTGATGGTGATAAGATGTTTAGATCAAAATTTTAAGCAGAAGGGGTGTCATCAAGACCAAATGTGTTAGACAATCACCTAAAGACCAAGGACACGTGACTTAGTCTAAACAATCTTAGCTGGCAGTTGTATGAGTAGTTTGTATGTGTAAGTGTTTCTGTAAGTCTCAAACTCTATTGTTGAGAATGTTAAGGCAAATATACCTCTGTCTATATAAGAATGGAAGGGTTAGTAGGACTCTCCTATATAGTATATAAATATCTCATCATATGCGCCGTATGACACAGTGAAAGAAATAGAGTTCCAAATATTCTTTATTTTATTGAATTTCTTCTTGGTGTCAGAGCTTAGGCTCTATTGAACGCAGATCCTGAAAGTTTCCCAACCAAACATTCATCATGTCTACCTCTGCAAATGGAACCCTGCCCCTTTCAGCATCTTCATTACACCAACTTATTACTATTTATCCTATTAAACTTAAACCCACAAACTATATTGTTTGGAGAACAAAAATTCTCCAACTCATGCAAACTCTAAAAGTTACAAGTATTATCAAAGGCAAAGTCCCAAAAGAAACTCTAGAAAATGAGAAAGGAGAAACTAGTCCAAACCCAAAATTCATTGAATGGGAAGAACGTGATGTTCTAATTAGGAGTTGGTTATCTAGAACAATGACAGAAGAGTCAATGTTTCTCATTATCGGGAGCAACGGCCAAGTAAATATGGTCTTGCCTTGAGGATACCTACCTACAAGCAAGCAAAGACAAGAAATTTCAGTTGAAACAACAGTTACAAGCTATCAAACTGGGAACAAAATGTGTAGATGAATATATAAGAGAATTCAAAGGGATACGTGATAGTCTTATGGCTATACACAAGCCCGTGGATGAAGATAGCGAAGTTATCAACTTTGCTAGAGGCCTTGGGGGTTAATGCAGAACTCTTCGAATTGTTATGTTAAGGAAACCTCCATACCCTACATTCACATAGTTTGTAAATACTCTTAGGGGATTTGAAATGAGAGAGGACTCTAATGAACAATCGGGACAAACATATGTTGACACTAACATGGCATTTATAGCTCAAAAATCCCAAGGAAGAGGACATAGCAACAATGTTAGAGGAAGAGGACAACAAAGATGAAGAGGCAATAGACCACCAACTCAGAGATACTTTGGTGGAAATAGTTACAATGGAAATAAATCAACAAAAGGATTCAAAATCAAATCCATGTCAAATCTGTGGCAAAAATAACCATACTGCACTTTCTTGTTTTTATAGGTGGGACTACTCTTATCAGGCACAACAAGAAGTACCAAAAGCATTTGCTGCTATGTCATTCAATGATCAAACTGATCATAATCTCTATATGGACTTAGGCGCTACTAATCATATGGTACAAACAACAGGTATTCTTACAAATCCATCTCCTTTTCAAGGATGTGATGCTGTAATGGTAGGAAATGGAGAAAAACTACCCATCACACATGTAGGAGATAAGAATATTGGTAAAAACCTACATCTAAAGGAAGTCTTTGTTGTGCCTAATCTCAAGAAGAATCTCATTTCTGTTAGCAAGTTAGAAGAAGACAATCCATGTTCTTTGAAATTTACTGACAAGGGTTTAATTGTTAAGGACTTGAGAACGAGGATCGCTCTAGCAAAAGGGAATAAAAAGGCCGGTTTGTACACTTTGGAAGGGAACTTACATGAAGCATTAACAACTACAAAGGAAGGAAAGAATTCAGCCACATTGTGGCATCAACGATTGGGACACACAAATTCAAGAATACTTAAATTTTTGGATAAAAATAAATTGATTGACGTTAGAAGTTGGAATAAAAATGTCTCAGTTTGTACTAGTCGAAAAATGGGAAAGATTTATAAGTTACCTTTTCAAGTGTCAAATAAAAGAGAAGTTGAACAGCGCGCAAAAATTCACAGTGATTTATGGGTCCAGCCCCCGTATCTTCCTCTCAAGGTATTAAGTACTATGTCATTTTTGTGGATGATTGCGCGAGATTTAATTGGTTATATCCTTTAATGAAGAAATCATACTTCTTGCCTATTTTTATAACCTTTCACAAGTTGGTGGAAAATCAATTCTCCAAGAAACTCAAAGTGTTTCAATGTGATAGTGGAGGAGAATTTAATTGCATGGGGTTCATAAGTTATTTAGCTCGGAATGGATTTAGAAGACAAATTTCTTGTCCTATACACCTGAGCAAAATGGAGTGGCAGAAAGAAAACACAGACATATTGTTGAAACAGGTCTTACTTTGCTTTTTAATGCTAATGTACCAATGTTTCTTTGGGTTGAAGCTTTTATGTCTGCCGTATTTCTCATCAACAGAATGCCTACTCCAACTCTGGGTATGAACTCTCCGTTTACTAAGTTATATGGACAAGAACCGATTACAATACTATGAAAGCTTTTGGATGTCGTTGTTTTTCCTATCTCAAAGGACAAAATAAAAATAAATTTTAACCAAAAGCATTTTCATGTATTTTTATAGGGTACGGTATTCTCCATAAAGGTTATAGGTGTTATCATCCTCAATCTAGGAAGGTTTATATTTCAAGGCATGTTATTTTTGATGAGTTAAAATTGCCTTATGTGCCTCCTAGTTCTACTGTACATGAAGAATGGAACTCTTCACAGTTTGTTACTTACAGTGAATTCTTAAACAAGGGTACAAGTGCACATACTCTACTTGATCTATGTATACAACGAACACCTGAACTTGTGGATGTTCCTGTTCAGCTCCTTGATGAATCCGATGCCAAGCTATTACAGAAGTTGCTGCAACTACTTGCACAATCTCCTCCACACTCACAAATTCAGCAACTAACTGATACCGCAACCAGTACTTCATCAAGTACTTCAAACACCATGCTTCCAGTATCTCCTCTCCAACGTTCAGAAAAACATTCCTCAAGCTCCATGGATAATATTGATACAAACTTCCTCATCCAGTATCTCCTCACATCAGATTTTGATGGTATTCAACTATTTGTTGACCTCCCTCCTATACAACCCACAACAGCCTTGCCTACTTCTTCGCCTCCCTCTCCACCACATAGTCCGCCTAATACCCATCATATTCTTATTAGAAACAAAACCAAGTCCATCACTACTAGAAATCCGGTAAAAAGCGACCAAAATTTAGCAACCAACGTTGGTCTGTCCAAAAAAGCGACCAACGTTGGTCGCAAAACTGGTGAAAATAATAAAATAATAATTTTTAAATAAATTAGCGACCAAAGTTGGTCGCTATTTGGTCGCAAATTCCATCAAACAGTTGACCGGACTGGTCAGACTTGTTTGGTCAAAGAAATTTTCAGATTAGCGACCAACGTTGGTCGCTTAAGAAGACCCACGTTTAAGATTAGCGACCAACGTTGGTCGCTTAGTAAGGAGTAACTGTTGGGCGAGATTAGTGACCAACGTTGGTCGCAAATCTGGGAAAATATAAATAAATTCGATTTATAGTTTGTGACCAACGTTGGTCGCCAATGTTAAATTATATATATTTAGCGACCAAAGTTGGTCGCTCTCAGGTCAACATTTGGTCAAAATTAAACTCACTTTTGTATTTACTGTCTAAATAATATAAATGTAAGCCGTTAACACTTTTGTAATACAAAGGATGAATATGCAGTTAAGTAGTATTACGAAGCGTGCGTGCGTATACATGTTCTTATATATATATATATATAATATACATACATACATACACTTGTAAAGTGATTTATCGATTTATAACCTACTCATATGCATGTATATATATTAACAATAAATTAAAATATTTTGACTATATATATATATANATATATATATATATATAGTGTATTAAGAACATGAAGCGCTCGGAACACAGGGACGGGTTCTTTTAGGTATTGATACACTTGTAACGATGAATCACCCTTATAGTATAATATATATATATATATATATACACCTTGATATATAATACACTATACTATACACTTAGTATATGCAATACACTTAGTATATATATATATATACACACACTTATATTATACTATATATATATATATATATATCAAATATAGCTTTAATATTTATATAAATAAATAAATATATATTTTACTATAGTATATATATATAGTAATAAATATATACATATATATATATACTATAGTATTATATTTATATATATACATATTATATAGAACAGAGTATACTGGAGCGACCAAAATAGCGACCAACGGTGGTTGCAAATGTTGGTCGCTTTTTTAAATTACAGAAACAAAAGCGGGGTTTCCCCTTATTTCGCCAAAATTTCCTAACTCTCTTATTTCTCTAACCCTAATCCCATTCCCCCACCCCGCGCCACCACGCCGCCACTGCTGCTCGTCGCGGCCCAACTGTCGCGCCTATCTCTCTCCTTCTCCACCTATAAAAAATCAAGGTTAGAATTATAACCTTCAATCTTTGTTATTTTTGGTGTGTGTATTACAATATTTGATGTATTGTAGTTTATTGTTTCAATTAGTGTTTCAATTCTTTGTACAATGTATTTTATTGAGGATTAGGGTTTAGGTCATGTTCAAATTAGTTTTGTTAATTAATTTGATTAACTAATTATTTTAATTAGTGTTGAATTTAGTTTAGTTAGATTTGAATTATACTTTGTGTTGTCTTGAAATTTTGTGAATTGGATATGAATTGAACCTTTAGGATACGAATTGGACTTTTAGTTTATGAATTGAACCTTTAGGATATGAATTGAAATTTTAGTGTATGAATTGAACTTTTACGATATGAATTGAACTTTTAAGATATGAATTAACTTTTAGTTTGGAAATTAAAATTTTAGGATATGAAATTAATTAACTAGAAAAATATTGGAATATGAATTAACTAATTTAATTTCCTATTGTTTTATTTGTATAGATGGAACATCGTACTTGGATGTACAATAGGAATTATCCTAATCGACGTGGATTGACGGAGGATTTTGTAGAAGGGGTTGGATGACTTTATTAGACATGCAATGTTACTTCCACCATACCTAATTGAAGGAGTAATTAGGTGCCCTTGTGTTAAGTGCGACTATATGAAGTTTGAAAAACCGGATGAAGTTAAGCTTCATCTTTATAGAAGGGGGTTTATAGAAAATTACTTTGTGTGGACTAATCATGGAGAGTCGATGGTAGCCATGGGATATTTCATAATCTAGTTGTGGGTGAAAGTAGTAGATCGGTGGAGAATACAAACAGTGATTCCGGAATTCATCATATGGTTGCGGATACTTTTGGGATGCACTTCGGAGGTGATTCCAATGAAAATGTTGAACAAACTCCTAATGATGAGGCAAAACGTTTTTATGAAAAATTAGAGGAAGCTAGTTATCCACTACGTAACGGAAGTCCGCACTCATAGTTGTCTGTTGCAGTTAGATTACTAAGTATGAAATCTGATTGGAATATTTCTCAAGGAGCCATGGACTCTTTCATTGACCTTATGCGTGAATTAGTTGACCGTGATATCGAATTACCTGTTGATTTCTATAAGGCAAAGAGATTAGTTTCTAAGTTAGGACTTTCGTCAATGAGAATTGATTGTTGTGAAGATGGTTGCATGTTATACTATAAAGATGATACAGGTTTGGACAGTTGTAAATTTTGTGAAAAGCCTCGTTTCAAGAGGCTTTCCAGCGGGAAGATGGTCGCTATCAAGTCAATGCATTATTTACCTCTTATACCTAGGTTAAAGAGGTTATATGCGTCGATGAGTTCTGCTCCTCATATGAGATGGCACTTCGAAAATAGAAGACCACCCGGTGTTATGTGTCATCCTTTAGATGGAGAAGCTTGGAAGCACTTTGATAGGACATATCCAGATTTTGCTAGTGAACCAAGGAACATTCGATTAGGTCTGTGTGCGGATGGCTTCACGCCTTTTTCTGTATCTGCGACACCTTATTCATGTTGGTCTTTCTTTCTTACACCTTATAATCTACCACTAGAGTTGTGCATGACTAGTCCATATATCTTCTTGAACTGTATTATCCCTGGTCCACATAATCCAAAAAGCTTGATTGATGTATATTTGCAATCTTTGGTTGATGAGCTAAAACAATTGTGGTACGATGGTGTTGAAACATATGACATATCAACCAAACAGAATTTCAATTTGCGTGCTAATTTAATATGGACAATTAACGATTTTCCTGCGTATGGAATGTTGTCTGGGTGGATGACTGCTGGGAAGCTAGCTTGTCCTTATTACATGGAAAATAGTAAAGTGTTCACTTTGAAATATGGCCGAAAGCAATCATGATTTGATTGTCATCGTTAGTTCTTGCTTCCTGATCATGAGTTTAGAAGGATGAAAAATGCATTCAGAAAGAATAAAATGGAATGTGATTTTCCACCTCCGATGCTTTCAGGAGAGGAAATTTGGGAGAGGGTCTAGAGCTTCAGTAAAGTTACTGAAGCTCCACCTTATAGATTCCCAGGATACAGTGTTACTCACAATTGGGTGAAAAGGAGTATATTTTGGGATTTGCCTTATTGGAAGGATAATCTTCTCCGTCACAACTTTGATGTCATGCTCATTGAGAAGAACTATTTTGATAATTTGTTCAACACAGTGATGGATGTTAAAGGTAAGACAAAGGATAACGCAAAAGTTAGAATGGACTTACAAGAATATTGCAGGCGGCCTGAACTACACTTGCAGACAGCACACAATGGTAAGGTGTTCAAACCCAAAGCAAGTTACACATTCACTTTGGAGGAACGACGGCAAATTTGTGATTGGGTAACGATATTGAAGATGCCTGAGGGTTATGCGTCGAATTTTGGGAGAAAAGTTGATATGGAGGTGGGGAAGTTGAGCCATTTGAAAAGTCATGAATGTCATGTTTTCATGGAGACCTTAGTGCCTATTGCATTTTGTGGTTTGCCTGAAAGAATCTGGAAACCCATCACAGAGATCAGTTTGTTTTTC
>MCJB01052060.1:11192-27718 GCA_002018475.1 Nicotiana obtusifolia | reverse complement strand
TAAGTTGTATAAACAGAAGGAACTAAAGTATTTCATTATTGAAAATAAAATTGATATGCTTACTATTTTGAAAAATAGGGTAAAGGAACAAAAGGCTGAAAGTATCATCGGGAAAATTGCTAAAGGATGGGCATGGCATGCGGTCTACCACTACAGTAATAGAGGCAGGATATGGGTAATGTGGGATATTGATAAGATCGACTCCCAACATATATCCATGACAGATCAAATTATACATGGATATGTGAAAAGCTTAACTATGATGAGTGAGTTTTATTTTACTGCTGTGTACGGGTTACATACAGTGCAAGATAGAAGAGGTTTGTGGATGCAACTGAAGGATTTGGCAAATGGTATTCAAAATCCTTGGCTTATCATGGGAGATTTCAGCAAAATTTTTCGACCAGAGGATAGAATCAACGGTAATGCAGTAATAGAGTCTAAAACCGGGGATTTCAATGACTTTATTCTAGATACTGAGGTGTGTGAACGGAGAATCTTCGGCAAAGAATTCACTTGGACTAATAGCCATATCTTTAGTAGAATTGATTGAGCAATAGGAAATGATGAATGGATGACCTATCTATCTCAAGTAGATGTGCAGATTTTAGACCCCAACTTCTCTGATCATTCTCCTCTATGTGTCAATTTTTTTGAAACAATCAGCAGGAGGTCAAGGCCGTTCAAATTCTTGAATCATCTGGCATATCATCAGGAGTTCTTGGCAAAGGTGGCCACAGGTTGGGCAAAGACTGTAATAGGAAATCCTATGAAAAGAGTTTGGCTGAAACTGAAGAATATTAAGACAGAAATGAAGTCACTGCATATCAGAGAATTCTCAAATATAGGAAACAGAATAAAGAACACTAGACGAGAGCTGAAAGATTTGCAGGAACAAATGAGAGATTCTAGGCATGATGTGAATTTGTTTGAACAGGAAAGAAATATGAAGAAGGAATTGGAAAAGTGGTGAATGGTAGAAGAAAGCATATATAAACAGAAATCAAGAATACAATGGCTGCATGGGAAATTCAAATACAATTTATTTTTTTGCAAATGTAAAAAATAGAGCTGCACATAATCATATTAAAAAGTTAAAGAACTCTTTTGGGCAATGGATTCATAATGAAGATGAAATTTTGCAGAGGAGATTATAGGCTTCTACAGAGGTCTACTTGGGACAACCACAACACAGTTACCTGCTATTAGCCCAGAGATCTGTAGAAGAGGCCAAGTTTTATCCAGAAGTCAACAACTATTCCTGATTGAGCCAGAAACACATGAAGAAATTTACTAAGCTCCGCAGGATATTGATGATATGAAAGCGCCGGGAGGGGATGGCTTCAATGCTATATTTTTTAAGATAGTATGGTCTGTGATAGGTGACGACATTACTATTGTTGTATTATATTTCTTTGAAACATCCGCTATGTATAAGCCAATTAACTGCACTTCAGTGACCCTAATTTCTAAAGTGAAGAATCCTTCTTCAATAAAGGAAGTTAGGCCTATTTCTTGTTGCTCAGTCTTATATAAGATAATTTCTAAGATACTAACTATTAGATTGCATAGTGTGATGGATGAACTTATTGATAATAGCCAATCAGCTCTTGTCCATGGAAGAGTGATAAGTGACAATATAATTCTAAGTCATGAATTGATTAAAAGATACGACAGAAAAGGGATATCTCCAAGATGTGTGTTAAAAGTGGATATGCAATAGGCGTATGACTCACTGGAATAGCCTTTTATTAAATAGGTGTTAATACATATGAATTTCCTGAACAAGTTCATAAAATGGGTCATGACATGCCTGAAGTCAATGTTTTGTTCAATTGGCATCAATGGCTGGCCTACCGAACCATTTGCAGCTAGAAGAGGATTAAGGCAGGGAGACCCTATGTCTCCATTCCGGTTTGTTCTTGCTATGGATTACTTTTCTAGGATATTGAAAAGATTAGATGAGTAACCTAACTTCAACTATTACCCAAGATGCATAAAATTGAAGCTAATTCAGCTAGCTTTTGCAGATGACCTACTACTCTTTTGTAGGGGTGACTTAATATCAGTGCAGAAGCTTTATAATTATTTTCAAGAGTTCTCTCAGGTTTCAGGTTTGGTAGAAAATAAAGAGGAGAGTTCTATGTACTTTGGAGGAATGAGAGATGAACCACAGAGGGTTATACTGGGGATACTTGGCTTTTCTAAAGTGGAGATGCCATTCAAATACTTGGGAGTACCGCTTAGCACAAAAAGACTTCCAGTAAGCCAATGTCAACCACTAATTGAAAAAATGTTGGGAAGGATTACAAGCTGGACAACAAAGTTTATATCTTATGCAGGCAGAGTTAAGTTGATCAAGAACGTACTTTTCTCAATCAGATTTATTGGACACAAATATTTGTTTTGCCTACTAAGGTGATAAAACTTATTAAAGCGACATGTAGGCGATGCTTATTGTTACAACCCATATTTGTATACGTTAGATTACGCCGTAAGATAGTCTACATAGGTCCGAGAAGAGATTACCTTTGAGATAATAAGAATTTAGTCCTATTGGTCTTAAATGATGCAAGGGTGTATAAGAGTGGTTAACAAGTATTAGAAGATAAACGAATTAAGAATATTGTAACTCGTATTTTCGGGTAAATCGAGAGGTGATTAACTTTACCAAGAGGTCATGTTTTAAGGTATTTGAATCATATAATATTCTTTTCATAAGTGTTGAAGTCAAACGAGTTATGAAACAAAAGTCGACAAAGGTTGTCGCAACTTGGGTTCATAATTGTACTTAAACATTAGGTCAAATGTTTCTAAGCTTTTCTCCCAATTTACAAGGAATTACGGGGTGATATACCTACCAAATTAAAGATCTATGAGTCTAGTTTCCAACGCATCAAACCGTTCGTCGATACGATCTCAGAATTGGGGGATATTCGCGTTTTCGCGAGACTGCGCCAAGCACCTCTCGATGGGGCCCACATAGGCGGTTTAAGACATATGGATATATATATCACGCCTCAACCCCATTTTAAGTCATTTGTTTTCAGTATATTCAGAGCTTAGAACCCTAAGAATACCCTCTCAAGGTTCTCTCGTGATCCATGACCAAAACAAAGGGCAAACAACACAAATCAAGTGTCGGAAATCCCGTGGCACTAGTAAGCTCCTCTTTTTGTTGCTGATTTTTGTGTTGTTCCAGCTCGTGTGGAAGGTTGTTTTAAGTTGGTTGTATTCTGTAAAATACTCCATCAAGTTTAAATATCAACTCTAGGTAATTTCAAGTCTTCTAAAGTGATTCTAGTACTGAAAAACCCTAATTGATTGCTAGCTTCGCTTCCTTATTCTTGTGGCAGCATTGAAGGGATATTTCGTGGTCAATTAAGGGAAAATTGGAGTTGTTATTTCTTTTTAAAGGTAAGGAACCTCTTACCCTACATGTATTTAAGATTATCCAAGTTACGGCTCAGTCGTTGAAGCTAGAACTTGTGAGATATACGTCGAAAAGCTTGCTAGTAAAGTTGTTGGTTGTTGGACTGTTTTGGGAGGCTTAATATAATTATTATTGATGTTGTTGGGCTGTTTGGTAATTTTGTTAACTTGTGGGAAGTCATATATATAGGGGAGGTGCTGTCCGTTTCATCGTAAAATAGGTTACAGTTGATACATAATAGTTATGACGCTTAAACGATAACGGTAGTGTCATTTCTCTTATTGTAGACTAAGGAGTCGTGGAAGTTTCATAGCTTGAGATTGGGAAGTATATACAAGGTATGTGAGACTGTTCCTTTCCTTCTTTTGCACTACTCTGATTATACATAATGCAATGAACGAGCCTCCAAAGATACTCTACTCTTAGAAAGTAGTAGTATTTATATTGTTTCCCCTCTTATGGGAGGATTGATGTTGATGTTACTTCTGACCTTACGCCAGTCCGAAAGGTTGAAAGTGTGATTCCAATGAGTCCAGCATGCATTATCTATTTTACTCTACCGAGCCGCGCTATAGTCGGCCGGGTATGGCACCTATTGTGCAACTATATATATGTATCTATTTTACTCTACTGAGTCGCGCTATAGTCGGCATCTATTTTACTCTACCGAGTCCGCGCTATAGTCGGCCGGGTATGGCACCTACTGTGAAACCACTGATCAGTTGAGTATGATGTTACCGAGCCTTATGATGTCCGGGGTATGATATGATGATGATGAGGCCCACCGAGGCGTATGTATATGATGATTTTAAACGGATATATATGTATATGCACATCAGGCATTGCATGATTAGTCGCCTTCAGAGGCACTCAGATGTTACAGGGTGTATATTCTTATATTATGCTTTCCTGCCTTACATACTCAGTACCTTATTCGTACTGACGTCCTTTTATTTGTGGACGCTGCATGTCGTGCTGCAGGTCCTGATAGACTGGTAGGCGAAGCTCCCCCACCACAGTAGGCTGCCAGTTCAGCGGTTATTGGCGAGATCCCTCCTCCAGACTTGCCGTGGTCTTGGTATGCATTTTTTTATAGGCATTATGGGTATTGTCGGGGCCCTTTTCCGGCAATGCTGCATCACTTATGTTCCTTTAGAGGCTCATAGACAGGTGTCGACTCATGTATAGTTGGGATTGCCTTGTCGGCAAATTTATTTTGTTGTATAGTTTTTCATGACAGCCTTGTCGGTCATGTTATATATATGTTTATGTCATTATCTGGAAGGACATAGTTATGTCATTATCATGGGATTATTGTCTGCCAATTATACTGATCTCATTGGCCCTTATAGGTAATAAGAAAGGTTAGATAAAATGTATGTTGGTACTCCGCAAGTAAGGCCCGGGTGCCCGTCATGGCCCTCCGGTTTGGGTCGTGACACTTATGGACTGGAGGTATGGAGGTCACAAAAAAAGCATTGTTTGCTTGGGAGAAAGTATGTTATCCTACTAGTGCTGGTGGTCTTAATATCCTTGATATAGCTATATGGAACAAGGCAGCTATTAGAAAATTTTTATGGAACATCAGTTGCAAGAAAGATAAACTATAGGATAAGTGGGTTCACAGTTATTACATCAAGGGAGGCAAGATTTGGGAAACTAAAGCTAAGCAAGCCTCTTGGGTAGTGCAGAAGATTTTGAAGATGCGGAGTCACCTTGAACAAGCTGGGATTATAGAAGAAGATTTACAAGGTATGGGAATCTTCCCCATTAAGAAGATATATGCTGATGAGAGGTGATTTTCCTAAAGTGCAGTGGAGGAAAATAATCTGCAATAATCTTGGATCTCCAAAATAGGTATTCATCTTAAGACTGGCAGCTCTTGGTAGATTGCCCACCAAAGATAGGTTGATGCATTGGGGTTTTGTTGATAATCAAACATGTCTTATGTGTGCTTCTCAACTAGAAAGTATATCCCACCTCTTTTTTTCAATGTGATGTATGTGTAGTGATGTGGAACAAGCTCTTGCAATGGCAAAGAATTCATAGAACAGCTATGATTTGGCCAGATGAGTTGAGATGGGCTGAAGGTAATGCAAAAGGAAGAAGTTCAAGTACGGAGATCTTTAGAATGACTTTGGCTGCATGTGTTTATCACCTTTGGATTGAGAGAAATCAGAGAGTCTTCCAGAATAAACAAGTTGATCCTTAGTGCATCATCAGAAGAATTATACAAGAAATCTTCTATAGCGGATCACAGAAGACAAGACTTGCTAAGGAGCTTTTGAAAATCTGAATTTTTATCCTGTATAATATAGTCCGTCTTGTTAGTAACTTTGGAAAGTAAATGTTAGTTGTGAGAAGTATATTCTACAGTTGCCTATCGGTAGGTTTTTTCTTTGTATTGACTGTACATAATGTCTTTGGTAATAAAATTTTATTTACCAAAAAAAAAAAAGAATTAGACTTCTGCATTTGTAGATCACCCAAATAAAATTACGTGTTTACCAGACTATAAGCCAAGCTATAGGTTCAATCAAGAAAAATAAAATTAATGTTATTCTTTAGCATTACACCAATCATTTGGTAAGTACATCATAAGTCCTAATCAGATAAAGACATGGATATTGCAAGATGTAGGTGTAATCTTCTATTATATGTTAAACTTCTAACACATTATGTTAGAGTTTGTATTGTCGCTGGTACTGCGGCATTCTCTCGAGTGGATATTACTTCCTGCATTAATTAATTGATCAAACACCCCTTAACAAATTGTTAATGCAGGGACATTAACATCTAATCAAACAACAAGGACGAAAATTCCTATCAGGAAAAGCACTCATAGTGGCCCTATGCATCAGTCAAAATGATTATGATTTCCTTTTTTGCCCAATAGTCAAGATCTCATGCCTTTTCATGTTCATTAGGTAAGAAACCCACTTCGTATTCAAAAATCGTTGACAAAGCTCAAATAACGAGTGACAGAAAAACTCATATTTTAGGTTACATAAATTGAACTCCAGGGCAAAGTACTGAAGTTTTAAGTTAGAAAAACTGATCTCCATATTAATATTCTGGAGTTCGAAAAGTTAAAAGATGAGAAGCGGATCTGTCGATTTTGAAGCTGGGCGTTTTTGTCCAAATATTATTTTCGCATAGAAAAGTGATTAAATTTGAATTAATGTTGAAATTGTGACTTATTTTCAATTAGCAATGATAAAATAGGCTATTTATGAATTTCATTAAACATAGGTAATTGAGTAATCTGTCAAATTATTTCACACCGTCCATATATATATATATGGACTTAAATCACTTTTATTAGCTATTTATGTGTCACAAAAAAGCTCAATTGTTTTAAGCTAACCAAAGAAGAAGAAAAAAGCAATTACAAAGCTATAATTGGTGATAGTAGTTATCTGGTCTGGAAGTTTGTTTCCCCACTAACAAAGTGACAATATATTTGAGAATATATAATTAGGAGTAGTTACTTAAGAGAACAAAAGATGCTTCTATTAATTTGCCTTTATCTTGAAACATTTATCGTATTAAGGTAGAGTTTGGCTTACTAGCTAAAAATTAAAATATTGTAATATGCATTCTAAATTAGACAGACATTAGCTGTGTAATTTGATGCACGACAATGAATTGAACATAAATAAAATTTGAAAATATTTGGTTTGAGTAACTACAACCTGATTTTGTAAGATTTGTGGATTAGAAGTAGATCTGAATATGTAATTCTGTTTAGTAAAAGCTTCTTTTTAATTAGTTAGAACACCTCGTAGTTATTTTATTAATTGATCTTATTAGGCTTCAGAGATGGAAGTTTAGATCAATATGTTTAAAATCATGTATGTTGTTTCGTATAAATTCAATACCATTAAATTTACACACTTGAGGTTTTGTTTCAATTCCAGAAAAGAAATAGTAATCGATGTAAATAGATATGTCATAATATATCAAGATCTTTTTGATATAACAATTGTTTGAAACTAAAGACATGCTATCTATTTTACAGCTAATAACAATCATTCAATCGATCAATTGACTATGCTTTAGTCATAAGATAGTTGGAGCAAACACGTGGCTGCACGATAAACATAACATGACACTATAATTAATGAGTAGTAACAATGTTATGACACTATAATTAATGAGTAGTAACAAATTCTTTTTTCTCAATATTCATTTATTATAATAGGATAAAAACATGCCCTTGATATAAAAGAATAAGAATAAAAACAATTCTTAGTTGTTCGATTCCATTTATTTTGCGGCACATGCCTTTTTCGTGTAATCCCAAAAATAAATATTAGTATATTTTTATATTTAAAAATAGTTTAATTTGTTATTTGTTATTTTACGTTAATGACGTAATTTTATAACACTTAAATGTCATGACAATTTTGAAATTACAACTGTTTTCCAAAAAAAAAAAAAAAATTTTACTCATAGTCGTTTACTTAATTTCTTAAACTAAAAATAGTCGGTAAATATATAATATATGCATAATCCATAATGTATATATATATATATATATATATATATATATGTCGAATAAATATTAAATCTGACCGACTATTTGTGTAACAATTCCAAAAAAACTCTAAAATTTCGTGCACCATAAAGCATAGGACGAACGGAGTACACAAATCTGCTAAACGGTGATAGGGTTCCATTGCATGTAAAGGAATTCCCATGTACAGAGACGCTTAAGTGATATTCTAACTACATGAATATGATAGGTATAGGTAAAGTCAGAATTTTAATTTTATGAGTTTTAGATTTTAGAATGATGACTTCAAATACTAATTAATGATTGAGTTCTAAATTAAATGTTTATACATATGTAATAAATTTTTAATACAAATATACTGTTTGAACAAAGATAGTTGTGTAAATGAATTTTTTTCGGATAAATTTAAAGACAATTTATATATTTTCCCTCTTTTAAATTGAAATGTTGACGAACACACTAGACTTTACGACCTAAGAAAATGAACCATCAATGACAGACCACCATTAGTTTCACAAACGTGAATTTCTATGATCAGTGACGGAGTCAAATTTTTTATCAAATATGTTAAAATATAAAAAATTAAATATGCTGAAAAACTTAAGGAGTCAACGTATAATAAAACAGAGAAATTAATCTACAATATAATGTAATTTTATAGTGAAGGAGTGTGACATTCCTTGGTTGAATGTGGCTCCGCCACTGCCTAAGACCTTCGCATTTGAGGATGGATAGTTACATGCATTTATTTCCGTCTTCTCGTCGACATGATAATAGCATGATTTAACAATAAAAAAATTTCAAATTTGTCAAATTTTATCACCAAGTCATGACCCTATTTGGGCCCTCACCAATGGATGGATGGGAATATAATTCAAACGAGCAATTATTTATTCATTGATTATGAAGTTCGACAAAGTTTTTTTTGTGCTAAGATTTCATTGGTATTCCTTGCATGTAATCTTAGGTGATGACGCCACAAATCTCAGCAAGAGTATTGCGATCTTAAAAAAGAGTTGTACATAACTTACATCTTATGCAAATTAACGCATTAGTTAAAAATTGCTGAATATGTAAGGAAGCAACATTTTAATATTGTGCAAAATATAGGCTTAAAGTAAAAGATATCACTAGTGGAATAAATCCTACTTCCTCTATCTCAATTGATATGTCACTCTTTTTTATATATTTTATTTCAAAAAGAATATTATATATTATAATTTAAAATAACTTAATTTTAAAATTTTAATATTTATGAAATGATTTATAATCACATTATAGTTAATAATTTATTTTCTAAAAGAATTCTTACACTTTCAGTCTATTACCACCACAAAAATTAAAACAGAGAAAGTGTAGGATAGAACTAAAATCGAGAACTTCTAATGTGAACAAAATTCCGCTTAAAAGTTGTATACACCAATCAAAGTGGGACAATGACAGTTAGGTCGGTATTCCAACCCTCTGGACTCTGAACCGTCATAGTTCTTTCACTCCACGTGGCACTTCCGTCGGGCCCGCAAAATCTACATTCTCATCACGTGAATCATATTCTCTTTGATTGGGTACGAAATTTGAAAAAAATAAATTTTTATAATTCCAAAATAAATTAAAAAGAAGTTTTGAGTATTTGTGTGATTATAAAAACTTCTCATTAATAGTATATTTGAAAGTTTAAATTAAATTATTTCTAAATCTGAAAAAATTATTTTTTTGAAACAAATAAAAAAAATAAGTTCAATAAACTGGACGAAAAAAGTACTATTATACAAAATAAAATATATTAAAAAATGCTCGACCCTAAAAAGATAAAGACTAAATAGTCAAAGATAGTCATTCTCAACCGACGCGCCTCCTGAAAACAGTAGAATAGAACAAAAGCGACGCGCCTCTGATTCTACTCCACTACTATCTTCCTCAAAATTTAAGCAGCTCACCTTTTTCTGTCCCACAAAGTAAAAGCAATTGGAAACTTCAAAAGCAATAATTTATCTTTGTGTACACTTCTTTCTCTCTGGCAAGTGAAAAGCAATTAGTCTTTTCTTGCTTTAAGCGATTCGTTTGCTGAAATCTGAGATTATTCCTTCACTTTCAGGTGATTCTCTTATCATTAGTTATATGATTTCTGCAATTCGTTTTTCTTCTTTCTTAATTCAATCCTATTCTTGTCTAAAGTTTCTCCATCAACGATTTTTTTAAAGTTTTGTCCATAGCTTGTGTATTGAATTTTGGTTGTTTACGTTGCTGTTACTTCAGTTTATTTCTGAATTGATATTCCTGGCAGTTGCCTTTAATTTATACAATTTGACTTCCACCCAAATTGACTGTTGTGAACGAACTATAATGGGGGTTCCCGAGGAACAGTTCAATTGTCAAGAGATCACAATTTTTTCGATGAGGCGACGGGTATTGCGCGCACCAGGACTAGTTCACTGAGTACTTGCTAACTCATACCAGCACAATACTGGGTAACTCTGTCCACCAAGTCTTTGGCAGACGAAAAAATCAGAGACCTCATGTTTCGCCCCACTTAATTGACCTTTAGGCCGCACCTTGCAGAGTGGATGCGGAATTTGAAGTTTATGGGTTCCTACGGCCAGTTAATACTACATAATAACTGGGCCACAGTCAAATTTTTATAGATATTTAGTGGATTCTTAATATATATACATGCTTTAGGCAAAAGCTAGTGGGTTCATGTGAACCCATAATCAAGCCTCTAGATCCGCCCCTGCACCCTTGGGTGCAGTCAAGACGTCACAATTGGAATCATAAGTTAGAATCTCATGCCCTTATGGTTACTATTTCTCAATTGGGCATTCACTACAAGATTGATGTGGGCATGCATGCGAGGCCTTCCCTTTTAAGTTCTGTGGCTCGTTAATGATACCTTATGCTAGTGTAGCTGTTGCGATTAGACTTAATGTAACTTTTAGCATATTTCATTAAACAAGTTTAGGATACATTATAGTTATAAACTTTAGTGTAATGTACAATTTCTCATTTGGTTATTACCAGTCAATTTGGTGATCGAAGGAGGACATCTTTTTGCTGGTTTTGGAGGATGTATTATCTTCGCGTCACTTGACTAATGCTTAAACTTATGGGAAGTGTTTATCTCTAGTCCTATCATATTTGTGAAAAAATAAACACTTTAAATATAACACTTACTTTTGCAGTTCGTGGACTGCAATACAACTTTTCTTTGGCTACTGGATGTTTTCCAGTGATTTTGCTGGCTTATTTGGAAGACAAGGATGAAGCTGTCTGCTCTTTTGACTTCTGCTGGAGTCAATATTGCAGTCTGTGTGGTGCTGTTCGTTTTGTATTCCTTATTGAGGAAACAACCAACTTTTGTAAATGTCTACTTCAGCCAGAGATTTGCTCCTCATGTACGAACAAGACACCTTGGTACCTTTTGCTTTAACCGATTTGTTCCTTCTCCTAGTTGGATCTTGAAGGCATGGGAAGCATCTGATGAAGAGATAGTTGCTGCCGGGGGCTTGGATGCACTAGTGTTGGTGCGGATGATTGTTTTCAGGTGAAAGCTGAGCTTTCCTCATTGTATTAATTACTTCCTGAAAAAATGAGGAATCCACTGAAAAGATGTTTACTTATTGCTGAAAATATTATTGCTTGTTTGCATGGCCTGATCTTAAAATAGACATTGTTCTCATTATAAAGGCGGACAACTTGATTTCATTATACTAGCTTTCATAGATACGCTCAAATGGTGTGCATTTTCCAGTAAGGATGTATAGCATGTGTCAGATGGTAAATTTGTTAGTAGACAGTAGACTGCATGCCTGTTTCTGTTCCTCCTTTTTCAGGTCAATGTACCATTAGTCTTATAAGCGTTCTTACCTTTTCCTGCTCTTATTGTGGACAGTTTCCGAATATTCTCCATTGCAGCTATTCTGGGCCTTTTCCTGGTGCTGCCTCTTAATTATTTTGGTCAAGATATTCAACGTCAGCAAATTCCAGCTGAGTCATTGGAGGTATTCACTATTGCGAATGTTGAGGCACGGTCAAGATGGTATGAAACATGTATAAGTATGCTGCTAATTATTTTAATGTGGATAATTACTCTATTCCCTTATAAATGGACATATTCAGATGCATAATACAAGTGGTGGTTTTGTTTCATATGAAGAAATGACAATGGACAGCTTTTGTCTTTGTCTAGTGTCCAAATTTCTGCAATGCCAAGCTTTACCAAAAAAAAAAGAAGAGCAAATGCCAAGTTTAGCCTTCTCTGCGTTTTGCATCTGAAATTAGTATTACCCAGTAGAGAGGAACTATTATAGAAGAGAGCGACTTGCACGTTTACCAATTCTGATGTTCACAGAAAATGTGTTAATGACGATGACATATTATCTCCTGATTCATTGAGTTTCTTTTCTCTTCAGGTTCTGGGTGCACTGCCTTGCACTGTATATTATATCCTGCTCTGCGTGTCTTCTTCTTTACTTTGTAAGAATTTATTGCTATTTCAAAATTATCTGCTTTTCTTTTGAACTTGTGTTTGTTTTGTACTAGGTAGTTCGTACTACGCTATGGCAGTTTTTTTCTTAAAAATTTTGCTGCTTGCTTTTAGGAGTACAAAAGTATCTCAAAGAAGCGGCTGGCATATGTCACTTCATCAGTTCGCCATCCAAGTTACTTCACAGTTCTGGTCCGTGCTATCCCAAAGTCTCAGAAAGAATCATCATACAGTCATACAGTGGAAAAATTCTTCAGGAATTACTACGCTTCAAGTTATTTATCTCATCAAATTGTTTATCGCTCTGGCCCTGTTCAGAAACTGCTGGTGAGAATAAGGCACTTTTTATTGTAGTCTAACTAAGAAAGCATTTCGGATGGTGACCTCAAGTCCTCATATCCAATTACCTCTTGAATCTTGTGTTACTCTACCATCATGGTCAATCTTAAGGTTCTTTGGTTAATGCGAATTGGTCCCATTTGTTTTGAAAACAAGGCGAATGTTTTTGGCCAACCTTTTTTTTTTTGAAATTTTTAATGTGTTTTTTTGGCAGTTTTTGCATAAAGAAAAAAAAAGTTGGTACCATTGTTCTCAACACTTTGAAACTGAACTTTTTTGCCAAGTTTTTAGAAAAGTTGAAAAAAACCGCCTAGTTTTAAACAGACGGGATTCAATGGACCTAAGTGAAAAGTACTACTCGAGCAGCACACGCACCTCACCTCCCTCTCTGTTCTTCTTCTATATGTTCTTATAAACTATTTTGATATATCCTAAAAGAATTTAAAAAAAATATCTGCATGAGCTAAAGATAATAGTTGGTTTCTTCTTGATCTACGCTTCTGCTTACGCTAGTGTTTTTACATTTATCTTCTTGGTTGGGCTTTTTCTTTGCTCCCATGCTTTTCTCTTTCTTTGGTGGTTAATGTGCCATAGATTATATGACAACAGACTGATGCAGAGGAGGTGTTCAAGATGCTTAAAACAGCCCCAGAAGAACTTCCTGGATCAAATTTTATGAGATGTGGCCTTTGTGGAGGAGCAAATCACTCTTTCAAGATGCTTCCTGCTGAGCGTGTTAGTGATAAAGGAAGAGATGATTCTGATGGTTCAGATTTGAGGAAAAAGGTCACATCTGTCCATATTATGTTCCATAATTCATATGTTAGGCTATCTTCAATGCACATATCCTTTATTACTTAGAAGGTTATGTCTTCATGAAGTTTTTAACACATTTTGTTGCTCAGCTTCTCTTCAGTCTGTTGACATAAGTTCACTGTTTTTATACTCTCTGCTTACCATATTGTACTCTATGGTTTACTTTCACAAAATATTTATGGTTGGTGTCGAGTATATATATATCAATGAATGTAAAGAGAAACTGTGGCCACATATTTTATTTTGCTTAATTCGAATTTTGGGGCTGACTGTTGGTTCTTGGTAGCATAATTGAGAAGGAAGTAAAGAAAATGGTAGGATGATACTAGTAGGAATGGACCTTGCAAAATGACGGACAAATTTGATACAAAGAGAGTGTTGATTGATGTCTTTTGGCTTTTAGCTAGAAGTGCTCATTGTAGAAGTTCTCGATGTATTCCTTCCTTGGAGGTTTAGTGAGTAAACAAAATACTATCTTCTAACTACCACTATCCCTAACCGAGTGCAAAACTACTCTGGAACCTTTTTTTTTTTTTTTGGTTCCATTTGTAGCTCTGGATCTCCTCTGTTAGGATGACTGAATACTGCTACTTGCGTGGAATAAGCTGGATCATATTATCTACACAACACATGAAGTATTTAAGGAACAAAAAAAAGATTTTAGGTAGTGGGTTGAGAATTTCACTTCTGTACTTTTTCTGTCATGCAGGATGCAAGTTTGTGGACGTTTTAGTTGTGCTTGTATAACCATAGTTGTATCTTTGTCTTTTTCTCCCGCTCATTTTCTCCCTGTGTCATATAACTCTCAATGCCTTTAGATTATTTCGCATGATTCTGCTGTAATCAAGCTAGAAATGTGACTAAATTTCTGTTTTTAGTGCTAATGACCGATTACCGAAAAAAAATGTCATCTAGGTTCCTTTCTGTTTCCCATTCTCAGAAAGAAGCACTCAACTTTAGAACTTTTTGCTTAACTTTGTCAACTGTGTTCATACTGCATGAATACCAACAGTCAAGATTTTCGTTGTCACCTGTTTTTACAAATAATAAGCATATTCTAGATGCTCGTTATGAATTATGTTGCCTGTCAGTAGGCTGCAGTGAAACCTGGCCAAAGGATGGTAACTTTTTATTATTATTTTTGCCACTGTATATGTATGGACAAAGTTTCTCTTCAATACTGTGTATCCATCATTACCTCTTTGGTACTTTGTGAAAGTAATTTTATCTGAAATTTTATGTTGTGTACAATTGACTTTTAAAAACTTGGCATGCAGCATGATGAATATGAGCTCCATGAGTTAGTGAATATTAATTAGTAAGAACTAACTTATCGCAGGTTATTGCTCCAAAGTTTAAATGCTTAAAAAGTTCATGAAATTCCATCCTCTCTGTGAGAGTCACCACATTGGTTGAGGGTATATGGTGTTGTCTTTTTATATGATCTTAGGCAATCCTCAATATATGAGCTACCTTTTGAGGTTGAGTTAGGCCCCTTGTCCATTTCCTTAACATGGTATTATCTATTAGACTAGAGTCATCCTATTCTTGGTTTACCTAATGTTGCGCCCTCATATTATGTTGTCCTCGCTCCAGATGTCAAGTCTTGGGCGTGCGAGGGGGTGTTAGACTCCCACATTGGTTGAGGGTGTGGGCTGCCTCCTTATACAGTTTTCGGCAATCTACACCTTGGGGGCTAACTTTTGGGCCTAAGCTAGGCCCATTATCCATGTTCTTAACACTCTAGTATTTCACTTCAATGACAGAAACGACATTTAGTTGCTTATGTCCCTGAGTATGTGTACGTATTCCTGCTGGCTTTTATTGGTGATTTGCTTTCTTGTGCTCAACCCTTTTTTCCAAGAAATTGGGGTAGTTGCATCTTTTAAACTATTGTTAGCCAATACAAGACGTGAACTGAAGTATATAAAATTTTCTTGCAGGAGTCTGCAACTGCTTTAGTTTTTTTCAGGAATCGGTATGCTGCTTTAGTTGCTTCGCAAGGTCTTCACTCTCAGAATCCCATGTCATGGGTTACGGATCTTGCTCCAGAACCAGATGATGTGTACTGGTCAAACATCTGTGTTCCTTACAGACTCCTTTGGATTCGTAGAGTTGCTCTCCTAGTGGCCTCTATACTTTTTGTGGCATTTTTCCTTGTGCCCGTTTCACTAACACAAAGTCTTGTTCATCTCGACAAGCTGCAAAAGACATTTCCATTTCTTATAGGAATTTTAAAGAGGTAATGCAGTGTTAGACCTAGTATCTTGACTTGTACATGGAGTACAAGTGGTATTCCATGTGTGTGCGCGCACGCGCGCGTGTGTGTATGTTTTTGTGTGTGTGTGGGTGAGAGAGAGAGAGAGGGGTTGTGTGCATGTAGATAGCTTATGGACATTATATCAATAAAGTCTGGCTGCATGATTTCAAGACCTAACTTGTTTGAGAGGATGATGCTGGAACTTTACCTTCTTCCTTTGTATTATGATATTTCCCGTTTGCTTTAATTAGAGCTTTTCAATTATAAGAGGAAAACATACATGAGCAATGTAGTAATCCTTTTCCCCCTCTTTCTTGCAGGCCAGGAGTGACTCAGCTAGTCACTGGATATCTACCAAGTGTTGTATTAATTTTATTTTCCTACATTGTTCCTCCATTGATGATGCTATTTTCTAAAATGGAGGGCTCTATCTCTCGTAGTGGCAGGAAGAGGAGTGCATGCATAAAAGTTATATACTTCTTCATCTGGAACGTTTTCTTTGGTAACATTGTCTCCGGTTCTGTTATTGAGAGATTAAACAAAATCTTTAAGGATGTAAACAATCTACTTTCAACGGCTGTGCCGTCAACGGTAACTGCACCCCCTCTCCGTGTGTTTACCTGCTTTCCCTCTTGATATAACTTTCTTGTTTAGATATTGATAAAATAACCCCCCC